>JAJOOE010012079.1:0-53049 GCA_036250405.1 Solanum raphanifolium
AAACTTGAAATAATATATTAAAAGATAAAAACTATGAAAACGTATAAGAAATATTTAAAAATTATATCAAAGTAAATATTTTTATGTATAAAATAAAATTTTAAAATTATATATATAATATCGGGTTGGTTTGGTCTCGGGTTGTTTTTTTTTAGTTAAAACCAAACCAACCCAAATATAGTTGGGGTTTTTTTTTTCAATACCAAACCAAGTCAAACCAATCACTAGTCGGGTTTTTTTCTGGGTTTGACTCGGTTTGCGGTTTGATTCGGTATTGTACCCCCTACTTGCAAGGTTTGACACGATGAAAACTTATAAGTTTCTCAAAGAGGCATATCAATCAATCTCTATAACGAGATAAGGATTCCATCAACTAACTTATTATTTCACCAATATATATTATTATCATCCAATCTACCAGGCATATTGACCCATCTCAGAATCTCACCTTTTAATAAATCAAAGCAATAATTAATATATACAGATCTATTAGTTATATCAGGATTAAGAATATTAGTACATTTAACAGTTTAGAGAATATGCTTTTTCCAGTCAGTCTAAAACAACTATCTCTACTCGGTTCCGTTCAATACATACAAAATGCACTAGCACAAGAAGTTGGAACTATACCGTTCCCATAATCAAGATAAATTACATAGAATCTTGTGCTACAATCGTACTGATGGCATGTCTAATTTTCATCCTAGATTGTGAACAAAAAAGCTTTATACTTATAAGAACCGATGATTTAATTCTCTGTGTATAAGCTAAAACTCTACACACTAAATCATCTACTATATAAGTAAACAGACACCATAAACGAATATATGATCTATTAAAATTGAGCAAATATTTATTCTATAATAAATATTATTTCTTAACATATGGTTAATAGTATATATCCCAACAGAACATTCATGAATAGGCTGGGTCATCTTCAATGACACAAATGTTCTTTCGATCTCATAGCATCCTTGCATAGAATCTTCTTTTGGTCTCATCTATATGCTATATTAAACAACCCAATACCTTACTCTATTCTCTTTATTGATGAAGAAATAGGGTAAATCGATCCAACCCATAACCTCTATTTTCAAGCAAGTTACATACATCAACCTAAATTGCTAGTATCAGATTAACTACCCACTCCAACTAATCTCTTTCGAGCATCGCCAGGAGATCGGAAGTAGAAATTAAGTTTGCAACATTAACCCGTAAATTAACCCCATGCTAATTAACCCAAATTCATGTATGAACAACAACAAAACAGCGCACAACATAATACCCACTACATCAAATCAACACCCAACCCCATAATAGCACCCCTAGATCTTGGGGTTTTAGCCACCCATCACAAAAAGCAAAGAAATTATACCTTTCATGAAAGCAACCATGGGTAACACAAGATTAATCAATTCGAAGAAAACCCACTTTGACTTGAACTTCAATTTATCAATTTAAAGAACAAAGTTGAAAAACTCCAAAAACTATTAAGTGTTCTTCACAAGGTAAAGTGTTTCTCTCTCTAAAATATTCATAACTTTCTCTCAGTCTTTCCACTTTTCCTCACTTATGTGAAATCTTTCTTTTTCTCTCCTTTGGGCTATTTATGATTTTCCAAAATTTGGCCCAAAACTCAATACGCTACTCATTGGGTGACATTAGTCTAGCTCGCCAATCACAATGGGTGGATCGTCGATTGCTCTCCAAGTTGCCTTTCTCTTACTCTAGGCTTCATGTGTTTGAACCTTAGTTGGCGAGCTCATTTGAGTCTGCCTTTCACATTCAGCGTATCACCGAGTTCGCTTTTCAAGCCTTCAATTTTTCTCCTTGCATTGTCGCTTTCTGCATGTCTCCTTTCCTTTTGTAGTTCGCCGATTTGCCTCAATTAATGCAAGTCTTGTGCACTTTAAATTTGGGAGAGGTCATACCCATTAGGCAATCTGCCTTTCTTGTTTGACGATCAACAATGTGTAGTCTTTTTATATTTTTGGTCATTCTTTCATTCATTCATCCTTGCCTTGTCCTTTAGCCTTCATAGTTGCAAATAATCAAAATATCATTAGAATAGGACATAATTAGGCATTGAGGAAACTAATTGTTGAGCTAAATAGGCCTCAAATGAGTGCAAATATACCACTCATCAAGTCCCAACTCCTAAAGGCTAAAGTTTTAAAGCTACGAAAACCTATTTATTTTTCTATAATCATGTATTCTGCCTTATAGAATAGAGAGCGAGTCATGAAACTCAAAAAATCTCTAAAGTTTAAAAGAGGGAAAGGCGTAAACTATAAAGCCTCATCTAGGTCTCTTCGTCTCTTCTTGCTCACTGCTCAATTGCTTCTCAAATCTCAAGTTTGTTTTCTTAATCCTTCTCTCTCGTTGGTAGGTATTTAGTAAAGTCTCATCTCTCTTTTCGCTTATCTATTTACCTCCCCTTTAATGTGTTTTTTTTTGGTCTCTTTCTTTTTCTTTTTTAACGTAGTTTTTTGGTATCTCCATTTGAATAATGACGTGTATGCATTTTAGATATGTAAGTGTAGTGTACTACATGTGTTATTTTAGCCTAATTATTTTAGTTTAGTCTTTTTTTTTGTCGATTGTGCAAGGCATGCATGTGTTTTTTGAGTCCTCACTCTATTTTAGTATCCAAGTATTGACTCAAATATTTATTTGGTACGAATTTTCAAAGGATCCATTCAACATTAATTTACTCGAATTATTGCTCAACATAAAATAAGAGCTATAGTTTCGATCCATTTAATATTTTTTATATGCATAAGAATGGAGACAGAAAAATAGAATTTTAAAAAATGTCAATCTACTAGGACGACAATTTATTTTTTCCTGTCTTTTTTTTTTAATCCTGTTGGTATGCAATAAAAACAAAATATTTATATAAACTGATATAAAATATTTTTAAAATGAGAAGAATATATACCATACATTATAATCCAAGACAAAAAAATACTCCCTCCGTCCCATTTTATATGGCAACATTTGATCGGGCACGGAGTTTAAGAAATAAATGAAGACTTTGAAATGTTTACCAAATTATCCCTTCAAAAAATAGTCATATTAAAAAGTAGACTCACTTTTTTCTCTCATCATAAATGTATGATTAAGTGGGACCAACAAGGGTAAAAGAGAAATTGTACCTTTAAATACTTACCATATAAGGAAATGTGATATTCTTTTTGGGACTGACCAAAAAGGAAATGGTGTCACATAAAATGGGACGGAGGGAGTACTAATTTTAGTCACTATAGGTTACGAAGTTGTACATCTTCTTAGACCTTATAGGGTCCCTACCAAATATTGACAAAAATAATTATAATAACACTTTGATTTATCTAAATTATAAAAATAATCTATTTATTTAACATTTGTATTGTAGTGAGTGTAACGATCGGGTTCCGTCGTTATAGAAATGCCAACGGGAAAAAAATTGGGGCCTGAAAAACTTTTTCGTAGTACTTGAATTTTTCCAACCTTGTCCAGATTTGGAGGAAATCGGAGTCCTTGAGGTGTGGGGAAATCTGGTAACAATCGGGTGAGTTGTTTTTTAGTTTGATTGCATGAGTAGTTAGATAACTTGCTAAGGAAATCGTACGACTTTATGAAATTGAATTCGGGCGAGTAGAACTCCTGAAATCGATCTTAGCGTGAAGGGTATTTTCTGATCGTCGTGAGTTAGAGGTGTGTAGTGAAATGGGATTTTGGAATTTCTTCAGTTGACTCTCTGGTTCCGTTTGTGCCGCTTTGGAGGGAGTTTGGCCGCTCTGGCGGGGACGCTACAGCAGGATATGGGGCGTTGTGGCGAGTACGACGGGACTTAAAATCGTAGAAAAGGATGGATAGCTCACTGGTTCGAAAATGCAGCTCTGGCGGGACTTGATATCGCTCTACCAGCGCCGCTACAGCGAGATGAGGGCCGCTGTGGCGGGCCAGACGCGACTTAATGTCGTTAATAAACCCCTAAACGACCTTATTTGGCACTTTTTGACTTTTAGAGCTAAGGAACGAACCCCAGGCGATTTCTACTAGTTTTTCACCATTCTTGAGGCTAAAGGTAAGCTTCTAACTCCCCGAATCCGTTTTCGATCCGTAGAACGTACTAAAATGGGTGAATATTGATTGGGGAGGGTTTTGTTATAGATTATATGGTGGAAACAACCCTAATTTGGGCAATTGGAATCATGGGTTTGATCTAGGGTTCATATAATTGTTAGTAATTCTGGTAATTAGAGATTTTTTGTTGATTCCCATGTTATTGTGATTGTTTGTAGACCAAGAACAAGCGGAACGAATCCGGAAAGGGAAGGATCAAATTTCTTAGGGTTTCAAGCTTGTTTCAAGGTAGGTGATGGTTGTGATTCTATGTCTGTGTGATGTATGTTTGGTCTTGCTTCATTATGATACTTGTGTATGTATGAATGTTGCAATGTTGACCACTCTTGTTGTAAATGAGATAGATGAATATCATTGCCATGAAATCATGATGTAAATGTATGATCTTGATGATGTACTTGTGATTGTGATTGTGGTGTGCCACGTTTCGGCATAACTAACTTGGATCGGTTGCCACATTTCGGCATAAAAATGGGATCGGTTGCCACGTTTCGACATGTTAACTGTTTGGGTTTGGGTTCCGTGAAAGGACCAATGATTTGCGATAAATGTATATTGATGAGCATGCTGATAATATTGTAGATGTTGATATATATGCATGTGATTATAATGTTGTTTGACTTGCTAATGTTACACTAGTGGGATAGCCGCATGATCCTACCAGTACACTGTGGTTGTGTACTGATTCTGCACTTGCTCTTATTTTTGTTGAGTACAAGGCATCTTCATGCGACTATTAACAACCCTCGCTTAGAAGATCAGTGATTGTCGCTTCGAATTCAAGGGTGAGCCAATTCTTCCTGGTTGCCATGGGATTCTCTTTCGTCTATGTCCATTATTTTCGGACTTAGATATTTGTTCTAGTTAGTTGATTAGTTCATTAGTTGGGGATTTATCCCTTCTTGTTTAGACTTGGATCATTTGTTTAGATGTTTTGGTACATTGACTTTCAGGTTCTAGGTATTAAATTTTCGTATTTGTTAGTTAATTAACTTGCTTCCGTAACTTAATTGCCTTAGTATTGTTTTAGTTGCTTAGTTTGGGTGTAGTATTGATTCTCCCACCGAATGGTTAGTGTGGGTGCCAATCATGACGGTCTGGGTCGTGACAGTGAGAAAGTTAGACAACACCACAAACATTCTGCAAATAGTTGTTCAAGGAGAATCATAGTAGGTTACATTTAATTTTATTACATTCAGTCCTATTTATAATAACGTTGTTTGTTTGAATATTTGTTAGTTATTATAATGAGACATAACATGAAAAAATATATATTCTTTTTAAATAATTGTTATAATAAAATAATATTTACTTAAATATTACAGAAAAATATGACTAAACTGTATTACATACGAAATTATTGTTAGTTGACATGCAAAATACGACAGCATTCCATTATTAAAATAATAAATGATGTTTTTATATTTGTTAGATAGATTAACCAAATAGACTATAGAGCCCATATCAACAAAATAAATATTGATGGGGAATCAAACAAGGGATGAAATCTTTTTGTTGGTTCAATGAATCACTTAGTAAATATATAAAAATAATGACATCCTAAAAGGAAAAGGGAGCATTTTAATTTATACGTATATTTATGGACTAATACACATGAAAAAACTAAGAAAATAGCTCAATTTTTGTAAAATGTCTTCTAAATATTTAAAATATGTGTAAAAAATGGCGAGACTTCATGTACTGATCCCCCAACTCCCTACGGAGGATTCTGTAATGATTTCGCAAAAAAAAATCATCCTGAAATCATATCATCAAAATATTCATGAACTAACATAAAAAAAAATTTGAGAAAAACTTCTAATTCCTATAAATTAGCTCCTAAATGACCAAAATAATAATTCAACATTAGTCATATAGTACCATTAATTGAATCATCATGTCTCCTTTGAGGGAGGCAACAACTTGATTTGGATAAAACTTGACTTGCTATAGAGAGTTTAATTGCATGCATTATTTCCAAATTCATTGATTAGTTACTGCTCAATTAAATCCATGTATACTATGGTATATATTGTCATTGACTTGTCTTTTCCAACTTAGAAGTTCAATATTGACGGAATCTATCAGATCTCATTATTCTTAATTAGAGATTTTAAATTCAAATTTTAATATTCAAAGAAATTCTCAAGAAGATCGATGATTATATCATAAGTTTTAGCTCATTGTTTATTGTTTTGTGCAGATCCTATACTCATTTTAGTTTGAGTAAAAAATTAAATTTGTTTTGGAACTATATGACATGAAATAAATTTGTTCTTCATTTACAAGTTGAAGTTAAATTAAATTTGCCCGTGAACTATGTAAAATTGAATAATTTTATTTTTTTTAATGTCACTACCTGTCTTTTTGGAAAAATTTCCACAAATTTCTCTACATCTGTCCAAAACAATTAATAAAGAAGTTGAAATTAACAAGAAAAGGTTTAATGATTTTAATTACTAACCTCTAAATTAATGATTAATGTGACATCTCATCCTTTTCATTTCATAGGAGGATTGTGAAATCAAAAACTTTTTTTTTCAAACTCATTATTCACTAATAGAAAACTCGTGAATCACTCCCCCCTCCCCCCCTCCCCCCTTTTTGGTGACATTAATCCGTGAATGTTTATCTGATATTCAATATTTACTAATTAGATTAATCAAAAATTACATTATATATGGTTAATTAAAAAGAGAAGCGCTCTCTCATAAACTTATTCATTCCAACGACTTGTTTAGTATTTGAAAAATTTATGAGAAAAATATTAATATTACAGTCTAAAGTAATTATAAAATATTACACATATTAGATAAATTTTCATATTAATTCTTTCTATAAGGTAGAGTAATATATAAACAAATATTAAACCCGAATTTATATAATCCAAGATGGTAAGAAAAAAATATTTTCCACCTTATAAGATATGATTAATTAAGCAAAGAAAAATTAGCCATGATTATTATTAGCTAAGACAAAATTTCAGATAGAGATGTGAATTAATTAACATCAATCAATTATCTATCTAAAATCAACTTAAATGTACTAATAATACTAGCTAATAGAAATTAAGAGTGCAATTTCTTGAGGGAGATCTTTTTCTTATCCTGAAAAAAGAAATCATTCATAATTATTTTGATATAATCATCTGATATTCAATATTTACTGATCAAATTATTTATATTTGCGTTAGACAAAATATATTAAAAGGTAAAATATTTTAATAATGAGTCTTTTCATTTTTAAAACTTGAATCAAAACCTCTATTAAAAGATAAATAAATCGTATTCATCCCATCACATTTCGTTTAATGAAAAAAACAATTCATGAAACATGCAAAAGGATAAGAATCTAGACTAACAGATTTTTACACATATAGCCCTATAGAGATGATATGTGGACACATTTAATTGCAAGGATTTGGAGAAAAAAAAAAGAAAAAAATTGTTTTTTTTATTTTAATTAGTTTGTTTTTGTTCCATACGGTTTTCTATAAACAGCCAAACAAATTCTTCGTTCTTTATTTTCCATCCAATCTTTATTTATTTATTTTTAAAAAAAAATATTAACGATTGATAAATTTTAAAAGCTAAACAATAAATTTTATTGCTAATCCTATTTAATTGATGAACTATCAAAATATTCTATGAGCTACGAGTTATTGATAAATAGTAAATTAACAATAAAATTCATAACTAATTTTAATATTTTTTATAATGAGTATCCGTTAATCGTTTTTCATTTTGGGACCGACTAATATGTTGTGGTATGTGTGTTGGAAAGTCATGACGTTGTGAGAATAAATAAAATGATCTTTATAACTAATTTTAATATTTTTTATAATGAGTATCCATTATTCGTTTTTCATTTTAGGACCGACTAATATGTTATGGTATGTGTGTTGGAAAGTCATGACGTTGTGAAAATAAATAAAATGATCTTCAATCAAATGTGACTTTATTTTTAATATTTAATTCTGAAACCTTTAGTTATTAAGAATGAATATATACTTACACCGACAAATTATTTTACCAAACCAAAACATAGGAAAAAGCTTGAAGCTTTTAAAATAAGGTTCTACACAATAAACACTCAAAGAATATTTAATTTTTGGGGCAAAAATGTGGATGTGTTTTATTGTGCCATATGGCTAAAACTTGCCCATAATTCAAAAGCTTGATTGTTACTTCAATTTATGGCTATTTTATATTTTATGCTACGTGTGATAAATTGAACGATTCACTAAACCTTCTCACATAAATCGAGTGAAAATGATTTATTAAAAACATGTGATTTGATAGTGAGTTGAATTTGTACCAATACTTTCTATACCTTCTCTTCCACTTCTTCATTAAATATAATAAAATACAATAAAATAACAAAATAGTTTGGGACATAACGTATCTCACATTAGCAGAGTCCAGAAAAAAATTGCATTTCAAAAGATACGATGTAAACAGTCTATCTTAATATATATATTAATAACTATTTTCATGATTCGAATTCATGACCGGTAAATCACATGAATACGTATCAAATATGAAATCACAACATAAATAAATGGTCTCGTTGTGTATACAAAAAGTATCGACAATATATATGTGTCACATGAAAACCTTAAAAATTATATAAATTCATCAGAATCAAGTTTAATTTGTAGATCACATGGTCTAGAAATATCTTGTTCACTTGACTAACGATTAAAAAAAATTAATACGAAAAAATAAACAAGCAACATATAACTGGTGTGTATATGTTTAAAAATAATATATAATTTACTATCGTATTTATCCAACTTAACTAACGATAAAGGTATTTCTAGATGTCTAATATATTAATTAATATTGTAGTTGTTAAAATTATAGTTGGGAAGATACCATATATAGGACAAAATTCAATGAAGTGAAATTATTGCTAATTATCATTTTTCAATTCCATATAGTATAAGATTCACCTACAAGTTCAATTTATGTGATTATATATTTCGAAATGATGTCAATGAGCTAGCTAGCTAGCACAATCTCTTAATATTCTACAACTTCCATTTTACGTTTTCTCATTCAACAAACTAATTTTTTTTTTTAAGAAAAGAGTATAATATTTGTCAATAATTATAAATATAAACAAAAGATATCTAACCTAGGTCTTAGGTTATTTTTCTTCACTTTTGAATATATATCCTTCTTGATAGTCACTCTCAAACAAGGGATAGTTTTTTTTGTTGAAAACGCCGCTTTCAATAATGAATTTTACGATGAGTAAATTCGAATTTAATCAAACTTAACTCGAATATCAAACAGGAGGAGAAACAAAAACAAAAATAGTTATGATTGATGTGTATAAAAAACCCTTAGCTATTGAGAATGGACCATGTGGCAATCTTTTCTAAAAAATTTCTCAAGTATTTTTACATAATTATATATGGCTATGAAATTTAGTGCCAAATTATGTGCATGAACATATTAATTTTAAGTATATGATTAGCCATAGTTGGGCCCACTAACAGTATATCATTAGTCAAGAAAAAGAAATGTGAACAGAAAATGAGTGGTAATAGAAGAAGTGACTTTATATGTTCTAGACCACCTAATTATAATTTTATGAAAGATTAATTTCCACTATAACTTACTTTTAGTTTTCTTAATACAAAAGGAATATTATTTATTTTATTTTTAAAAAAAAAGATAGTCAAAAGATCAATGTTTGAAAGAAATAATAGCCTATTTTTTTTTTCTTGAATTAATCAATAGAATTTTATTAATATTTGTGGTTAGAAAGAAACCAATTCTTAATTATTTAGGTATTAAATAACAAGGATGATTAATAAATAAACTAGACCATAGACTGTTCCTTTTGCTAATAGCCCTATAGTATTTATAAGAAATTAAATAAATTTTTTAAAGTCAATTAGTGGAGGGAAAAAAGAGAACAAAAAGAAAAAGGTGGAGCTAAAACAATCACAAAAAATTAGAAAAGAAAGAAGAATAAAGAAAAGAGGAAAAAGAAAACTCTTGTGGCCAATATTGTAATCCCAAAAAAAATAGAAAATGATTGAACATCAAGTGGAAATATAATTATGAGGGAAAAACATTTTTGGTCCCTCAATTAATGATAAATTTTAATTTTGATCCTTCTGATATTTGACTCAACATATTTAATTCTTAATTAATTTAATTATTTGTTTTTTATCTTCATGTAGAAAATATATTAAATTTGGATTATTTTCAAAAGTATATTATTCTCAAATATGTACGATACAAATTTCAGATACCACATAGGTAATTAAATGCTAAAAATGTGTTACTAATCCTCAAATTTTGTGAATGCTCCACTTTGCTAAAATTAACTATGAATTTTGTCACTAATTTGTTCGATACTAATAAATATTTATTGTTAGATAGTATTAACGATAAAATTTATTGTTTAGCTGCATGATTTATCTATTACTATTTTTTATTTTTGAGTAGCTGTATTATTTATCCATCGCTAATTTCTATTTTTGAATAGCGTTCATACGCATATAAAAAATGAACGCTACTAAAAAATACACATATCAAGTAATTGATGATTAAATATACTTAATTATCAGCCATCACAAAGGGTAAAATTAAAATTCATAAATAATTAAGGTACCAAAAATGTTATTTACCATATATAATTAATAAGAAATTGTGGAGAAGAAATGTTTTCCCTCTATAATAGGGAAAGATATTGGAGAAAATAAATAATAAATATTGAAGATAGTGAAAGAATAGAAAACAATAGCTAGATGACAAGTTGCTTGCCAAACAGCAACCAATTAAATTAAAACATGGTTCTTGTGCTTAGAAAATGACATTATTCCATAAAGCTAATTACTCAAATTTCCAATTTTGTCTCCTTAATTGATAATCACATAAAATTATTTTGTCTATTTTCTTATTTTATATAGTTCAAATTCATCCACTTGTACTTGTTATGGATGTTAATAATTAACTCTTATTTATTTATTTTTCATTTAAACAAGAAAAGATAATAGGAAACAAATTTTTCTTCTTTTTCTTTTTCTTTTTCCAAAGAAAAAATATTTTTTCCTTTTTTTTTAGCTTCTCATAGGTGGTAGAAGTGTTATCTCATAGGGAAGAATCTATAATTGTGTAAAGAATTACTTAATTTCCAATAGAAATAAAAGAATAGAAAAAGGGAAATTTCTAAGAAGAGAACAAGAAGTTTGTTTCTTCTTCTTTTATTAAGAAAAAAAAAAAAACTAGTGCACAATAGTGACCATAAACTAAAAAATTTGGCTCCGTCTCTATAGTTTCGAAGATATGAGTTCTAATAACAGAGAAATTTCAAGTGTTTTCACCTTTAATGAGTCTTACTTGATAAATATTTAAATGAATTATCTCTTTCAACAATAGCAAAAACCATTAGGTGATCATTTCTTCATATTTCTCTATGCCTCAACAAACTAAACAAAGTTACTTAATATTTATTTGTAAATAACTGATACTCGCTAAAATAATCAATATACAGAAAACTAATCCGTACACCACCATTATTAAAAAAAATCTCTTGTATACAAGGAGAAAAAAAGAAGAAAAAACTAGTAGTGGCTCAACTACAATTTAGTATACTCCACAAGTAGGTAATTGTATCATTACAAACCACTTTTTTTTTTATTTATATATATATTAACTCAAATAATATTATCCTTTCCTTTTCTTTTTCCCCCTTATTTTCCTCTTTTCCTTTCCTTTTCCTCCCCCACAAAAAACCATATAAATAGCCAAACATCCCCTCCACTCTCAACTCCAAAATCCCATTACCACCACCCACCCCCCATAAAAATCTTGAATTTTCTCTTCACCATGGGAACTTACAAAGCTTTCTTGATTTTCTTCCTCAATTTTCTTCATCTATCAATAGCCAAAAATCTCCAAGAAAACAACACCCTTTCACTTTCTTTCCCTCTTACAACAACCCCTTTATCTCAAAATTCAACTTTGAAATCAAATTATTTATTTTCATCTAAAGCCATGACAAATAATATCCCATCTTTGAACTATAAATCAAATTTCAAATATTCAATGGCTCTTATTGTTACACTTCCTATAGGGACACCTCCACAAGATCAACAAATGGTTTTAGATACTGGTAGTCAACTTTCTTGGATTCAATGTAACAAAAAATTACCTAAAAAAACACCTCCAGCAACGTTTGATCCATCTTTATCGTCCTCTTTTTCTGTTTTACCTTGTAACCACCCTCTATGTAAACCGCGAATTCCTGATTTTACCCTTCCAACATCGTGTGACCAAAATCGTCTTTGTCACTACTCTTACTTCTATGCTGATGGTACTTTAGCTGAGGGTAATCTTGTACGAGAAAAAATTACGTTTCCAAACTCCCAAACTACCCCTCCTTTGATCCTAGGTTGCGCGACCGAATCGCGCGATGCGGAGGGTATTTTGGGAATGAATCTTGGGAGGTACTCGTTTGTCTCACAAGCTAAGGTGCAAAAATTCTCTTATTGTGTGCCACGTAAGCAAGGTAATAAAATAATGCCAAGTGGAACATTTTACCTAGGTCAAAATCCAAATTCTCATATGTTCCAATATATAAATCTTTTGACTTTTCCTCATAGTCAACGCATGCCTAATATGGATCCCCTAGCTTACACTCTTGGTATGGTGGGGATAAAAATTGGCGGGAAAAAGTTGAATATCTCCGAAAAGGTTTTCCGGCCGGATGCTGGTGGGTCAGGACAAACGATGATCGATTCAGGCACCCAATACACGTTCCTGGTTGAGGAGGCGTATAGTAAAGTTCGTGATGAAGTTGTTAGGTTAGTAGGTCCAAAATTGAAGAAGGGGTATGTTTTTGGAGAATCGCTCGATATGTGCTTCGATGCTATAAATTCAGTACAAGCTGGTCAAGCGATAGGTGATATGACGTTGGAATTTGAAAATGGAGTTGAAATCTTGATCAATAAAGAGAATGTGTTGGATGATGTAGGTGGAGGAGTTCATTGTGTGGGGATTGGAAGATCACAATCACTTGGAATTGCAAGTAATATTATTGGTAATTTTCATCAACAAAATTTGTGGGTTGAATTTGATTTGAGTAATAAAAGAGTTGGTTTTGGTAAAGTAGAGTGTAAGTAGGGTACTAGACTAGTGTTAGTGAGTAGTTGTTGTCACATATTATTGGTGCTTTGTTTTTAGTACATATTTTAATTTAAACTTTTTGAAATAAAAAATTGTATATGTTAATCTAGAGGAGTTGTTGGGGGTTTGTGTAAATAAAATATTTTCTTTGATATAATAGAAAATTACATAAAATATGGATGTACACTACGTAAATGTAATGAGTTTGGTTTTAGTTTATGTCATCAAATTTTGTTATTCTATTCTTGTAATAGATATTATTCCTTCTACTTTAATTTTACGGATAGTGTTTGGATTAGTTTGTGCAATTATCTCTTGTTTTCTATAAAAATGCAATTCAAAAAGTTGATTTAATTAACAATATGATACAAATTAAACGAGTAAACTTTGGAGCTGTGGTCCATTTAGTGCTAGTCATTTTTTGTGATTGTGACAAGACAAGAACATTAAAATTCATTAGTTAAAATGTTTGAAATAGTCTTTACTCTTCCTTTTCTCTTTAGTTCCCGTCGAGTGCTTGATATTCTATTAGAATTTAACTGAATTCAAATTTACATCGAAAATTTTTATAAGAGGGTACAATGTGACTCTTTATGACAAAGCGACTTTATATCCCAATAAACTAGAATATAAAACTTCTTATTAAAAATATTTAAAAAGTGTACATTCACTCTATCACAATCCTTATTTATTAATTAGTCTGTAGTACATTTATACCATTTTTGTCATAGATATGTATGAAAAAATATAATTATTACACACTGGAAAAAATGTGTACATGTGTCCAGGTCCATTAATTAATTTTGCCGTGGGCGGTCACGTAAAGATTTAATTCTTGAACAAGACTTTAGTATATATTTGTACTAACCACGGACTCCAAATATTTTACACTATAGTTTTTAGTTAGCAAAAAAATCAATACAATTGGTCAAAGTTGCAAAATAAAAGGACTACATAATTATTGTCAAGGTGTTATGGACACTTCTTTTTATAATAAGTTGATGCCCGATTCGACTTACGTGTACCATAATTATTTTATCGGATATCTACTATATTTCATCAATAATGATATATATCTAAAAATTTTACTTAAAAAACTCAACACACAAAAAATAAACACACGAAGAAGTTAAGGTGATTCAACACATGGATAGAGCTAGTAACAACCGCTCAGGGTATTCATCCAAACCCGTTCGGCAGAAAATTATATTGTTTATATATGGTTAAAATTATATTTTTTTTATGTATAGATAGTAAATGTGAATACTTCTTCATATTTTGAATTCCCTTAATGAAAAATCTGACTCTCCACTGATTAAACATCTATTATACATAATAACAATAATAATAATAATAATAATAATAATAATAATAATAATATATATACAATTTAATTTTTCAATAAAGAATATTCTGATGAGCCTATTGTGTCTTTAGTCTCGATCTTTCAATCAGCATAGATATCGAATAATTTTGTTCACCGAGACTTAATTAGCCGAATCTTTCTAATTTGCAATTTGCATGCAATTTAGATGCGGGCCTCCGTTTAAAGTGGATCCACATAATCCCGATACTTTCATGATTAAGAAAGATTAAGATGTTAATTAAAGTCATCTAAATTAATCCCCCTTTCTTTTTTTATTTTAAAAAATATTAACACAAGTCTAATCGTACTTAAATCATCATATCTCTAATTGTTTATTAGCGTCTAATTTCATTTAACCACGTTTAGAGAATGTTCTTAATATTTTTGAGTGTAAAAGCTTTAAAGTACTATAGCCACATAAATTGTATGATATATTCAAAAAATCTTCATTTATTTTTTAAATTTTATGTCTGATCAAATTATGTTACGATACAGATAAAATAACATAATAATGAAAAAAAAAGTTACCAAGGCTAGAAGGCAAACACTTTATATTTGCCAACCTAGAAAAGTTGTTGAGGCAATTAGTAAGTTGTAGACTTAAGAAGAAGAACAAAAAATTATATGCTTCTAAGTAACAACAAAAATATATCACTCTCAAATATAACTTGAAAAAAACTCCTTGGCTGTAAACACATACACTTGTAAATAATATATTTTTTTACGATATTTGATAGTTATATTAGAGTTTGATTAATTTCGATTTGTATTACTTAAGATATTTATATTTTAAAAGGGAAATGCTCGTTCATTATTGAATTTTTCTTTTTATTAATATTCAAGACTTTAATCCTAAATCTCTGATTAAGGGTGAAGAAATCTGAAATTCAATTCGTCCCATCATATCATTGATGGTGAAAAGAATTGAGATAATGGTAAAAAAAAAACATACACATGACTTGAACTATTAATACTTTTTTGTTAGTTTCACATTTTAACTATCAGTTGTTCCTCTTTTCTACCTGAAAACTATCACCATATATATATATATCAAAAACAAATTAAATTGAGTAGATCGATAATGATAGTACAAATAGAAAAAAAGAACCAACAATAAATGTAGAAACTTCTTATAGCTGTAAAAAGCATATACTTGTAAGTAAGAATAAATTAAAGATATAACTTGTCAAAATCATTAAATATATTTGTTCTTGTTTCTTTACCAACTATGACTTATCAGTCCTACTAAATATCTCTTATTTTCTTCACTAAATTAAATTTGAGACAGCTAAAAGAGGACCAAATTCTTTTCTTTTTTATAATTGACCAAACAATTGAAAAGAAATTATTTCCTTCTTTGAGGTTGAAATTATATCTTTTTATACTATTTATAATTGATCCTTCAAATTGTTTGATTTCCTACCTCATATTTGATATCTGTTTTAAATTCAGATTAATTCAGATACACAATGAAAAGTTGCTTTGAAAATTAAGTTTATTAGGAAATTAAACACTATGACAAACAATTATAAAGAAAAATGGTTTATTATATATAGCATGATCACAAGAATTATTAATTGTTAATTAATAAGGAAGAACAAAGGCATTAGTTAGGTGCCAACCCTAATGGATAAATGCTTACCAATAATACAACTAATTAAATGTAAATAAATATAAAGAAGCCAAAAAGGAGATAAAGAGAAATGAAAATAAAAATTATAAGGAAAAACAGCTGGCATATATATAACTAATAATAATAATAAATTTAAAAAGTCTAAAACTAACTAGTAGTATATATAAATCTATAAGAATTAATTAAAAGTTTGCCTTTTTTGTGCTCCTCGAGAAGTTCATGAATTAGAGTTTGGACCACCTATAGAGATGTGTCATGGGTAGGGATAGAATAGTGGCGAAATCAAAATTTTTGCTTTACGAGATTTAAATAATAAAATAATACTAATAAATAGAGAAATTAAAAAGATTTAATGATATATTTTTGAACCTATATATATAATATAATTTTTCGAAGGCTCTATGAATCGATCCCCTTGCATCCCTAACTATGCTTCTAGATCACTTCACCTTTAGCTAGAAAATTCAAGTTCGAATAATGTGAGTGGAAAAGAACCTTTGAAAGGAAGCATTTTCTTTTTGATGTGTCATAACTTATATGCAATACAAATCTGAATTAATCGAATCAATAATTTTCGAATACTAAATATTATACATATAACTCTATAGTTTAGATGCACGCATGGAGAAGCACGCATGGAGAATCTTATCTTTAAAGTACAGCAATATGACAAAAATGTTTGGTCTGCTAAGTGTTATATATGAACAGACGCCCACGACTTTTGACTATTATTTTCACCAAATTTTGGTCCCCCCACCCCACTCCACCCACCCTATATATATATATATATATATATATATATACCGTATAGATATGTGAGAGGTTGACTGTGGATGGTTTTACGAGAGGTAGAAGTAAGTCGAAGAAGTATTAGATGAGGTGATTAGCCTGAACATAATGCAACTTCAATTTATCGAGGGCATGACCTTAAATAGGAAATTACGAAGAACACGAATTAGGATGGTAGGTTAATAAGTAGTTGAGTCCTGTCTCATTTATCATTCCTTACTACAGTTATAGTATTACTCTTGTAGTTTTCAGTTTCTTCAATTTCTGATACTATTTATTGTTCCTTATCTTTTTTTATCGTATACTCAAAATTTCTTTTACTTCTGTTATTTCTTTTTGAATCGATTATAGTTGCATTCATTATTTCCTAAGTTACTAATCTATACAGAAAATGTTACAACTTAGAGTTGGTTTTTTAAAAAAGTGTGTAAAAATCTTTCACATTTATCAAAGCATAATTATTAAATACAATAGGATTTTCAGTTAATTTTTGTCAAATAAAATCTTTGAATTTGAATTTTTATCTCAAAAGTAAAAATCATGAATTTATATCTATCCAATCATTGGAAAATAGACTTGTTCAAATATAATTGGAAAATTGAGGCTTTTTATGTGTACTTTATATGCTGGATTCAAATAAAAACTTTCTGGCTCCAAATTATTTTATTTTTCAAAATTAACGGCAAATTTTGTTTTTGTTTTGAACTGTTCTCATTAATCCACAGTTCCACACACTTTTGTCCCTATTTCAATAGTACTTTTTTCCTTTATTGGGATGATATATAATTTTTTCAAATTTCTATCAAAAAATATATATAATATAGTTGATTCTTTGGCTTATTTATTAGTCAATATATATGGGATAGGTATTACTAGACAGTTGCCATCCATTTTAGAGTTGAAAATAGTGACATTTTGTTACTATAATTTTGCAATTTGGGCCCACCTCTATTAATTTTACGAAAAATTATCACTTTCTATCACCATATATAACTCTATTCACCAAAGCTTGAACAAGTGGAAAGAAAACACATAGTATTTTACTTTCGTTGAGATTTAAACCTGAAACCTCACGTAATCACTTCACTATTTTCGTATTATGTAAACTCTTCTTATTTCAATTTATTTGTCTTACTTTCTTTTTTTAGTCTGTTTTAGAAAGATTGTCTTTTTCTTCTCGTTTTTTGACATCTCTTTAATTTCAACTTTCTAAAGTGACATGTTTAAGACGACTAAATTAAAGGACATTTTGGTACATTTTATATATATTTAGTTTAAGACTACAAATATTTAAAAGTCTTGTTTACTTTCTTAAACTTTGTATCAAATTCAAACTAAACCAAACAAATTGAAACAAAGGAAGTATATGATATATTCTCTATAACAACATTTCTCTATAGCAGCCAAAAAATATTCGGACAAACGACGAAAGAGCTATAATTTGTAAAATTCTAATACACTGGTCTCATAGGTAGAAAGGAAAATCCCATTTTCAGAACAAGAACTCTATAATATCTTTATATGAACAACTACAGCAACATCAATTATGTCATAAAAAGATAAATTTTCAATTTTCTCACCTGCATCAATTTATTGTGTTATCACAGTGTGAATAATCCCCTACTGTGCTTTCTTTGGAGAAATTGACAGAGCAGAAATGAAATGATGTTGCACGATCGTTGCATGGTATTTCATCGTTTTGAATCCTCACAATATGGTGCATCGGTTCAGGCCAACAGATGCGAAAAGCTTTCTCAATTGAGACAAAATACCTGGCGGAGGTGGAGGCGCTGTAGTCTGACGAGTTCTCTCTTCTTGGTCGTCTAAATTGTCAAGATCATCCTTTTCAACATTTTCACTTGTAGCCTCATCATCCTGTACGTCATTAGTCCCAACTTCCGCGATTTCTCCAGGTCTTTTGTCAAACAATCCCTTAAATTGCCTACGAACCCTCCTCTCGACTTCCTGCTTGTCCAAATGATCGGAATTTAGAGTCAAGAAACTTAAAATGATAAAAGTTAATGCATAGTACAATGACAAACCTGTTCCTCCTTTTTAAGTTTCAAAAGAGCTGCCTTTGCACTCGCCTCAGATGACTTGTCGATGCTCATCATCTACAAGCGTTGCACATGTAACTTAGAACAACGTCTCAGCATCTAGTATCAGTATAAAACTTAACATTTTAACTCTATAGTACAATAAGCCAAACTTAAATGACCTCATCAAAAGTTCTTATAATAACATTCAACGCGAGGCACGTCACTCAGGATTTACTAGTCACATGTCACTCGGTATTTGCTAGTATTGCAGCCAACATTGATGATAAAAACTTGTGGGGATAGTATTCCGTGTTAGTTATTCCAAAACCTGGGAAAGACTTTTTAAAATGTTAACTTTACGATCTTTAATTAACATTTGTCATTGTATATGGCATTTCTCACAAAATGATAGCGGAAACCTGGAAGGACCTAGAACATTTGAGAATTGAGGGACTATCCGATTCACAGAACAATACAATCAACAGGGGAGTTCTGTGTTTGTGAAATTCCAAATACCCCAGAACCTTTTGCACTAATAGCCTAAATACAAGAAGAAGAAGAAACTAACCTTATTAAAATCAGCTCTTGCTTCTTCATAATCTCCAGAAGCCATGTAAGCCATCCCACGTCGATAGAGAGCTTTCACATGAACCGGATTCGCATCTAACACCTACACAAGACCATCAGAACGAGTCTAATTGGATTCGGAAAGCAAGGCCTGCATATATGCCTGCTAGCACAAAGTTTGAGGGTCACCTTATTGCACGTTTCAATTGACTTCTTATGCTCTCCCAATTTCAGTAAGCAGGCAGCAACATTGAGATGCAACAAATTCTGTGTACATTCATTCACAAGGAAGAAAAGGAAAAGCCTTCAGGAGTCGAACGTTGACAGAAAAGAAACATAACTAATCATTCAACTGTAATGAAAGCAAAATTTTCCTCTTTTTGGAAAAAAAAAAAAGCAATATAATCTGTTCTGCAAACAAAATTACCCTGGTGTTTGCAAATTCCTTTCCTTCCTCGTCATCCTGAGGATGGACATGATTAAACTCACGAAGTACCTGTAAGGAAAAAACAATTTTAAAAATCTACCCCGAAAGTTCAGAATTCCTCATCGATCCAAATAGAAATGCTGCATAAAATGGAAAATCCAACCTATATGGGACCCTGGTTTCTCATAAGTGTGAAGTACCTTGAAGAATCAATTGCTAGCAATATCTTTAATTTCGAACGGATATTTATTTATAGAAAGCAAATTCCAACGTACTTGATTTCTTTGAAACAGAGATCAGAAAGCACTGAATCTTAACCTTAAGTATTAAAACTCTGATGTAATTAATAAGAAAACAAATAACTTAAGAAGCTTATTTGGTCGCAAAAATAGTTCATTAGAGGTTTTTGCTTGCCCAAAAAATACCGTCTTGGTTAAATTGGATCATGATGCTAACAGTACAAAAAAAACAACATAAGTAACGTTATTAAGTCCTCCTTGAATGACAACAGAATGGAATAGTGCTCCAATCTCAACTAGTGAAAGGAACAATCAATTGATACAGAGTCCAGAGAGAGGAGAAGACCACACTTGCCTTCTCATACTTTGCTTTCGCAAGTTCAAATTTCTCTTCCTTGAAAAGCCTGTTACCCTGAAAAAGGAACAGTTGCAGCAAATGACTTCCCTTAAAATGAATACTAGATTGGTAAACATTTTTATCCAGGTATCACAGACTAAACCGGGAACGAGACTATCGCATTTCCAACTAAAAAGCAAACTTTCTTAAGGGATAAATATCCAGATTATAAGTTAACAGTTACGGCACTAAAACCTAGTCCGGCATCCAGATTAATGTCAGGACAAAGCACCTGATTGTTAGACGGATGAGTATTCAAAATCATACTCCAAGCTATAGACATGTATTTACCGTGGAAACTCAATAATTATTTAAAAAGTAGCAGATTATCTGTATTACTCAAAGTTTCTGAACATATTTGTTTAATGCATACCGTGCCTTTGATCTTCTCTACATCGTCCATTATTTCTCTGAAACTGAAACCAGTCCAGTCCTGCAATTTGCATGGAGAGCACACGAATTCAGTCCTATTAACTAGAGAAATCAACAAATGAAAATCTTCACCACTACACGCACATTCTTTCCCCTTATCTCACCCTATCATACTATCTTTTATGTCGCCACTATTTGTAACTTTACCTTCGGTGTGTTGAAATCAAGAAGCTCAATCTCCCATTGCACATAAGCACCTTCAGGAACATTAGCTGGCCTGAGCCCATGAAAAATGATTGTAAATTGTTGCAAGTAGTGGAAAGTTCTCATCAGAAAAGACGTGTTTATGATGAACATAGTTCATCGGGCAGAACCAAGTAAGGGTAAAAGTACAAGCACAAGGTTTCTACCTACTAACCTTTCAAATTTGTCATAGGCATAATCAGGCGGGCATGTTACAAGAGATACCTCTCCAGGCAACATCAAACGAACGGACATTTCAAATCCTTGAGGAACCTGATGTCAAATTAGAGAACTCAATCATACAAACTAAAAGAGTTAAAACTTAAAAGCAATAGTCGTTTACCTCATCCTACATAAAGTAATCCTTATAAGAAAGCTATACTTACAAGGTGATATAAAAAGATAAACAAAAACCAGGATTAGATCACTTTATGAGGTCAAAGGACTTACAAGCCCTTCTCCAGAGCTGAACTCTAAAGGCTGACCATTGTTGTCAATTCTTGTATCATAGAACACCGTCTTTTCTTCATTAAGAAGCAAACCTTTGTAGTGTACGCGCAGTAGACTGTCTTGCAGAGGGCAATCCATAGGAAATTCACCTATTCATTTCATAGAAGTGAGAAAGTTTTTCAGTTGATATTAACCTTATTGTAGATAAATTTCAACTCAGGACTAAAAAGACAAAAAGACTAAAAGAACATACACATGGCATTGAAATGACAAGAACATCTAACACCTCCATCAAATAGGTAGCATCTTAAATACAAGCGACAGGAAGCTTATCAAGCAGGTCCAATAGAAAATGCCAAACTCTCGACTCCATACAGAAACCAAGCAAAACAATTATCATTTCTTTCCAAGAATGCAGTTAATATCCTATAACAAAGTCCAGCATAAAAAAGATCTTGGTACCTAACTAAGAACGTTTAAACCTATAATAGTCAAGGCCTTACTGTCCGTCAATAAGTGTTGGCCGCGACTCAAGGGGTCATAGAATAGATCAGCCGGCATCAGACACAAGTTGATAAGATAAAAACATAAAATGAGAGTCGTGACTCGTGCAATATAATTTGAAATGGATTTTGTAATACAACATCCAAGTCTTTTCACCTCAGTGCTGGGCATCACTCCTCCCACTCTCTAAGATAATGACAATCTGAAGATGCTAAATCCAGTCAATAAGTCCCTTCCAATGGATAAAGTGCAGAAGGTGAGAAGGACCCTTAAGCTATCCACACAACTAGGGTAAGTTACTAGAGTATAATTGTTGTTTAAGAGATTCAATAAATTTGAGGTAATGTCAAATTCAATTGTATTTACCCCAAAAGGAGCAAAATAAGCAAAACCGGGTTAAGTAAAATAAATGAGTTATAGCTTCTCAAAATAGTTCGGGATGATATTTGTCATGTCAATCATAAATACTGCAGTTAAATTATTGAGAATGATAACCGAGAATTCATGAAAAAGGAAGTCAACCTAGGGAAGTAAATCCTGTGTGAAACAAGGGAACATTGATGAATCACCATATGGAAAACATATAAAGTGCATTGTAGGAGCCCAGTTAAACTATTTGATTTTGATAAAAGTAGTATTAGAAAACCAAAAACAGAACTCAATTGTCTTTTTTCCATTAAGATATATTCAGCAGAACTTGACGGATCATAGTGATGAGAGGTGCCGAAGGGGTATATAAGTCAAAGTTGTGCTTGGATTAAGTCTCAACAGTACCTCTTCCATCACGTATTCGGCGTTTTATGAGGCGTCCATCTCCAAGCACATCCCGCACCTGCGTCAACAATATTCACATTTGGATTCTTCATAGCAAAAAAAACAGTAAAAGATAAATCGAGCAGAAACTTCTTTTCTTTTCCATAAATGGTAACTCGTGGTGAACTTAAAAGTCAGGGCCCTTTGGGCAGACGAAGGAGGAGTCACAAGCATTAGAGGATTGTTTGCTGGCAGTTTACACATGATGAAGCATCTCTCAGCATTGAAATGTGTGATAAAAATATAAAAAAAACAGGAAGATAAAAAAAAGAGAATGCCACCTTTACTATCCCGAAATAATAAGCAAATGCATAAAAAACGCCCTTGATTTATCTTCGGGCATTAAGATATGACAATCATTCAATCCATCATACTTCAATCCAATTAGTTTGGGTCGTCCATACAAATTAATACATTCATTCCTCCTTATCTTGACCAATTTCATTCCATTACTAAATAATTTCTCTTACACAGAAAATTAGGAGTTCTCTAATACTACATTTCCCCTAAATCCCACATTTATCCCCTAGTGACAAATAAGTTTATAACTAGACTAAAATGACTCCTGATGAACATCGACCTAATGTAAGTGTAACAATAACAAGTAAGTCTAAAGCCTGACTAGTAGATATCACCTATGATGGACCCTTTGCTTCTATTATGTTCTGTTCTTAGCTATGTCAGCATTGATCCACCTAGATTTTAAGTCTTTGAGACAACTTCCTTCCATATGATTCTAGGTCTACTTTATCCTCTTTTAGCATTCTTCAGATCATTATTGCTCTAAGAGGCAAAAAATCTGAAACCAAAATTACACTGTAGGATATAAAATAACCTACAACTTGTACTTTGAAGAAGCATGTTCCTTTCTTTTGGCCTCAAGCATATTAGTCAAGAATAGTGACACAAAAAGGTCATTGAACATATATGAAAAGGAATGCTAGCATTAGAAATTAAAGATAATAGTAAGGTGGCCATCATAATAATGATATACATCCTACCGATGGAGAAAATATGATCAAGGACAAGTCAGAACATCATGATTACATCCTGAAAATGCACCAAATTATGGTGGCAAGGCTGAGGAAACACCAATTTTTTAAAGAACTTCTCAAAGTATCCAAATTCATGTGATATCTAATCAGCATGGGTATGTCAAGTCAAATGAAGAGTCCATGTAATATAGCAAAGACATTGTTTCATCACCGACATTGTGACTGGAAGTTAAAGATTAAGAATATAAAAAATACATGAAAGAATGTGTCCTGCAATAGAAAGAAGCACTCTCGGACTGGTCAAGATATAAAGCATCTACCTGAATAAAATGGACAAGTTCCACCTCAAAATGAACTTCGTCAACACCTTCCACCACAGGCATTAAAGTAGATTCTGTATAATATTGGCTTTTAACATAAATGACTGCTTTCTCTCCACGTGGCATGGTTGCTATTGCCAGTTCGAGACCTTTGGGTACCTAGAGTTGGTGAAAATAGAATGCATGATTAGATACATTGCGGTCAAGATAAAAGGAAATTCAAACCCTGAAGTTCTGGACAGCAAGACTAAGGAGCTTGGCATCCCAACTCAATTGAAAATGGAACTCCAAATTATATAAAAAAATTATCGAAGGTAAAACACCTGTGATCAAGAGCGTATAGAAAAAATTTCAAGTAGGGAAATCATTGCCGAACCTCAGGTTTACCAAATGTGAAGAAATATGGTTCATCCTTGGTCCGTGATAGAATCACTTTGCCATCTCCTGACTTCGCTGAAATCCTAAATAAATCATAATTCAGATTACACTTACAGACACACATATTTAGAACTATCAATGAAGCATCCATGGGAACTAGCAGCCTCAGGAGAAAGGAGGGTTTCTACCAAGCTTTTACTTCATAAGGTTCCCGAGGTGTTTCCCAGCTTTGTCCTTCTTCTATAACCTGTTTAAAATTCCAAAACAATCCTTTCACTTATTACATCTAATACATTTTAGTTCAATAAGCCATTTGAAACCACATCTCGCTATAAAAATTCTTATTCTGTAGTTGCACTATGCTTGAAAATTGTAAGCTAACAAAATTGCAGCTTATTACACTGATTACAGCATTGAATGAAAACACCAGATAGTGATCAGACACAGATGCACAAGTACACATCTTACACAAGTGTTCAAATAGATTACTGAGGGTGTGGGTGTGGGTGTGGGTGTGGATGAAGGAAAAATAACTGTTAAGCAGCAAGCTGTGTACCTTCTTTAGGACTCCCAAATCATCAGTGATCACCTGAGAATGAAAATGAAAAAGATTAGTTTTTTGAGACACATCCTACGATAAATAAAACTACCAAAATTTCTAAAAGAGAGGGAAAAGTAGGAATTCAAAGGTCTGACAGAAAAGCTTTCACGTAACTTCAGGAAATCTAGTGCTGATCTGAAAAGGAAAGACATTAAATGTTTGCTAACAATTTCTTCTAAGTAGAAAATTTCTTTTTGTAGTATTACCACTCTTCTAGTAGCAATTTGCAACAATCAGATGCAGTAAAAAAGATAGGAATACCATACTACAACAACAACTACACCTCAGTCCCAATCAAGTTAGGGTTGTCTATATGAATCACCACTTCTTCATTTAAGCTCATTTCATATAACCATCATACTAAACAAGGGACAACATAAGTGATATCAAGAGGTACCATAGTACGGAATAAATAGCAGCACATACAGCTCCAACAAGGCTATGTAGGCACTAATTCATATGAGTACAGGACAGAAAGCACCAAGAAACTAGAGGAGCAGATTGATATGGATTGCAACTTTCATTTCATTGTCGTTAAAAAAGATGTAGGAGCATTCTTGCCTTCACTTTGGAGAATTCAATCAACTCAATCTCAAAATGAAGCTCAGAATCCTTGGGAAAGTTGTCTGGAGCTGCAACTGGACAATCCTTCTCTCCATAGTGCATTTCGGGTTTCATTTTGAACTGAGGTAACATTAGGCAACAAACAGTGAGCTATGATTATGATTTTTCATATCATCCATGTAAAGATGTAAGAACAAAGAGAAAATGAATTCACAAGCTCATATTAAGGGGCATATGAAATGATCAGAGATTATTTTTTCTATTTTATCCCCTTTAACAGCATCTAAATATTGGACACGTATTATATTCTGAAGAGGTTACTAAAAAAGTAGATTTAACATGTTCTTGTCATGAAACTAATAAGAAATTACTGGAGAGAATACAAAAATCTTCACAATTTTGAGATGATTTAGCAGAGAAATATAACATGTTATGAATTGTTTACTTTTGAAGGACTTTAAATATACAGATTCGGGTCGCAATAACTTAATGAAAAGTTCAAAAGTATATACCATTGCAACTTCACCCTTCAACATTGTTGGAATCCCCTCCAGCAATCCTAAAATGATCTTGCTTTTCCCAATAACATGCCTTATTGGGGTACCCTTGCCTGAGTAATAAAAAATGTAAAAGAGAAGAGATTTCAATGCATTAAGGCAAGATTGGCATACTCCAAATTACAGAGTTCATGTTCAGTATATTTAAGAGAGTGTAAAACTAAAAAGTAGCGCAATCATTCCAAGAAACGGAGTTTAAAAAAAATTACTGAAATGATGGCAACCGAATGCACAGTTCTAGTGCAACGATGGAAATACGACTGAGTTAATTTATATGACAAAATCAAAATGTAGAAGTGAAGATTTTATCTGTAAATCTTATCAGCATATATTTATTTGTGGTACTATTTTATTACTCAGTATTCTGTATTCCAGAGAAGAATAATGAAGTAAGCAGCATGTTTATATCCCTAATCCTTCTGCATAAGTTGTTTCCCCTAAAACCTATAGCTTCTCAAAGGTTCCACATATCAACCCTACCTCCAAACTCTGACCGTGTCGATTCAACTGTAACTCCATCCAGTGTTCTAACTGTACAATGATATATTACCTGTTCAAATTCATCAAAAACATAATAAGTAACCAATATTTTTTTCCTACCTAGAACTCACAGAAGCTGGTTTTTGCATCAATATGAATCCTCATCATCTTCACAAACACATAATTCAGAAAATAAAATGTACAAGTATACCTGATTACCCTCAGCAGGTTTTGATTCACCACCACCAGGCCTCACAATAGCTTTCATCAAACTTCCAGGAACAATCTTTTTTCTTCTGCATACAAGTCATCATTGAACAAAATGTGAATAACAGTAGGTAGTAAAATGTAGTCTCGCTTATCCTTCCATATTAGTAACTGTAGTATTACTCATGTTGTTTCATGTACTTCGATTATCTTATTATTCTATTGTCCTTTTTCAATGGTCTGTCATGCTTTCTATAGTATTCTGCTATCGCTTCTTCACTTACATTATTTCTTTTTCCTTGACCCGAGGGTCTATCAGAAAGAACCTCTCCACCTCCCAAGGTAAGGAAGGGTAAGGTTTGTGTACATTATACCCTCCCCAGACCCCACTTATGGGATTACACTGGGTATGTTGTGGTTGTGGTTGTGGTTGTTGTTGTTGGGTCAATTCTTAAGAGAATAATGACATTTTTTTCATCCCCGGTCTCTTATTTCTTGAAAGAAACTGAATAACAGCTAAAAACACTTCTATTTTTATAAATTCATGAACAAAGTAAACTGACTTGATCCGAGGGTCTATCGGAACGTATCCTACCCTCCCCAGGCCCCACTTGTCTTGTCGGATTATACCAGCTATGTTGTTGTTGTTGTTGCATAAATAAAGTGAACTGGGTCAATTCTAATCACAATAAAAAATTGATCTTTTGTCATCCTCAGTCTCTTGTTCTTGAAAAAAAAATGATTAACAGCTAAAAAAAAACTATTATTTTCATAAATTCATGAAAAAAAGTGAACTGGATCAATTCTTAATAGAATAAAATTTGACCTTTTATCATCCTCGGACTCTGGTTTTTTCTTTTCTGGTTGCTTAACTTGTTGCTCATGATCTTCATCAGCTACTACAGCCATTTCCTTCTAGCTACTGCAAAGTGTAACAATACATTCCAAGAACAGATTTTTATAACCAAAACTACAATTAGGATAAAAAATTGAGCAAAAACACATAACCCCACTTAATAAAAACATACAAAAATCAAGAATTTGAAGAATTACCTTATTGGGTATGTGTAAAATTGGAGTAAAAGATTGAAGAAATTTATCAAGAATGGCTAGAAAATCAAGTGGGTGTTGCTGTTTGATATTCTTGGTGACCAACTAATCACTAAAAGACTATCAAAATTCCAACTTTTGGCTCTGATTCTGTGAGTAGTGACAAAATTTAGCTGAAAATTTCGATTTCATTAGAACAAGAATGGGCTGGAGCCAGGGATTTAGTGGGCTGCTACAGTTTGACCATAACCTGCTGGACCAAAAAATATGAATATTTCCACTAGATTTTCCTAATTTTAATTTTTAGGATAAAAATAATTCTCAAATATTTTAAAAAAGATTGTAATGTTTTAAAAGTATACAAAAAATTCTTTGAATTCTACTTAATTACCATATTTAATAGGCGTTTGGCCATAGATATCAAATGATTTTCATTTTATTTGATTTTGGAATCATGTTTACACTCGAATGTAAAGATAACTTCATAAGCAAAAAAATGAGTTAGAAAACAACCTTTTTTTTTAAATTTGAAATACAATTTTAACTTGGATTTGTAATTTTCACCACAACTTAAGTGATTTTTAAATAAAATGAAGTATTATGTCGAAAAAAAATGAATACCCAAACGGAAAGTGTTTGAAAGTGTGTAGTTAATAGAAAAAACTCTTTGACTTTGCAAATAGTAAAAATCTTACAAATTCAGATTTTAAAACTATTTTTACTTTTTATGTGAACTTTTGATAGAAAAATCTGTCTATTTCTGAATATTGTTAGAAATATATTACTCCTGTTTCAATGGCTAATGCAACTAAGTTCAGTGTAGTCTCACAAGTGTATTTAGCAAAAGTAACGTCATAGAATGTTTCCTATAGACCCTCGACAATTTTTTGTTAATAACATCAGGTAAGAAATATGAACTTGCAAAAATTTAAGAAAAGCTATAGTATTAGCTAAGAGATTATAGAATGCTCTAAGTTGATATTACAAAATGACAAACTACCATAAGTGAACACAGAAAATAGTTTCATCTGGACCATATTATTCATCACACAATATTTTAGAGCCTCTTTAGTTACAATAGCTTTCGCCTCCATGTCTGTAGTAGCATGAATTTCCTCGGGGCATGTGCATAGATAAGATCATTAAACAGCCTCGCTACCCCACAAAGGCAGCGGTAAGGTCTGTGAACATTCTACCATCCCCAGACCCCACTTGTATACGTTGTTGTTATCGTGCATAGATAAGATCACTCGACCTCGCATATACAAAAGCCATAAGAACTCTTCTGAGGATTTCCTGGACATGCACCATCCATCCGTGTTGCACTTCAACCAATTCATTGGAGGAAAAGCCCGAAAAGAACTTTCTTGCAACTGGAAAAACTGTTCGGATCACATATCTGTCTGCTTATCCTCCTACTTATTAAGAGACAAGTATACTCGAGATACCTTTCTATCTCTTAGCTTGAACTTGCATTTTCAGCAGGGCTGTTGAACTTGGTATAGGTCATCTTTGAATGTCACAGCTGAAGCTTACTCGTGTTCGATTTGTAGTCTCCATCATTCAAGGTAGAGGGGTACGGTCTGCGTACACTATACCCTCCCCAGACCCCACTGTGGGATTACACTAGGTACTTTGTTCTTATTGCTGGTATATCACTCATGCCAGATCCTCGAGGCTAACTAGAGATGTACTTGCTTCCTCTAGAAAGACTTTTAGGCCGTTTCTCAACTATCAGAGAAAAAAGATAGCCCTTCATCACTGGTGTATAAAGACTGCAATCTTGATGGACTAGTTTAGACATCTGTAAGACACCTTTTACATCACATTGACATGTTGAGATTGCAGATCTAAAATTCTTCAACGAATGAAATGTAATACACTGCAAAACGCCAGAAAAGGAAATAAGATAATATAGATAATGAAGACAGTGAAACAAGAAAGGACCAAGGTACAGGATCCCTTGCTTTAAAGAATCCAAACAACGAAAAAAAATTAATGAGAGGGAAAGGGTAAAATTAGATTGTAGCAGTTAGAGGATATACATGCATTTGTAAAGCTGATACGTGAGCTAACTAGGAGCAGCTTTACCGAAATAGCTATTACAAAATATGCCTAGAATAACGAGACTAACTTGGTTATGCAAAATCAGACATAATGAATAGTACTAGCAAAACAAACCAAAATATGTAGCCAAAAGTTCAAACCACTTCCTATATGGCATTTGACTATGGATAGGTTCCATTAAAGCGTCTATATATTATTTGGATAGGTTCCATTAAAGTGTCAATATAATATTTGGATAGGTTCCATGATAGCGTGAATGTAGTATAAGTACTTCATCAAATCAACAATCAAACGAGAAAAGAAGACTACGATCAACATCGATCAAATAAAAAGTAAAGAATTATCATTAATAGGAGTAGACATATCAGTGGAAGTGGTAGACCCGCTCAAGGTAGTGGTGCATTTGCTGAATTAGAAACATCTGGACCATAAGATAGTTCATGCTCTAATTGCAAAACACTCTCCTTTATTTTATTTTTCTTTACTTTGTTGTGCTAAAAATTAATGTTTCTCTACGAATCAAGTAAATCATTTGTGCTTTTTGATATACGTCTTGTATGCAGACATGTTTTGCGTCCTAACATTTTTCCTTTATCAAAAAAGTGTCTTGTTTGTGATAAGATAATAGAACAAAATATCACGCATCATTGTACACAGATACTTTTATGCACACAAGGGTCCATATAGACTATTGGCTTTTTCTCTTTTGGTATATTATAGACTAAGAATGAATATAATCATATAACCACAAGAAGAAGATGAATAAGGACAAGTAAAGGAACTTAAGTCTTTTTCAAGCAATTTTGTGAGGTAATGAAAGATCACCTGGCAACTACGAGGCATCCATCTTACAGCATCATTCACAAGCCAGGAGAAACTTGAGCTGATCCATTCAATATTATTTGGATAACATCTTGCATCATTCTTACCTCTGCTTCTATAAACCTCGTTTATATCTAGCCGCATGAATTAAACTACCACTCAAATAATCGTTATTCACAGTGTAATTAACTTCATGGAATAAAGTTCACCTACAATAAGGCAACAGTTACGAAGCAGTCTGATCAGAACTCCAGCTAGATTCATAAACTGAAAGAATGGACTGCCTCAACTGCAATTTACAACCCAAACCCCCAAATGCCAACATGATGAATCCCAATGTATGCGCTCGAGTGATCCATCAATACTATAAAAGCAGGAAAGATGAATAAATTCACATTCACATAACCCCTCGAAGTTCCATGGATCACCATGAGACTCATTTCGCAAGGAGAGCAAAGGAAGCCCGCACAGTTTCATTGATTTGAGCTCTCTGATTACATGAAAGACTTCTTCGGCTGACATTTTGAGCTCCTACTTAAGCTACCAACTAGTGAAGTATAAGTATCATAGTCGTGAACAAGCCCCATTTCACCACGTAGCTTATCATATTCATCAGGATTCCCATGCTTGCAATGCCCTTCCAAGAGAATGTTATAGGTAATGTCATCCGGATTCAAACCTATATTAAGCATCGCTTGTAATAGCATTTCAGCATTTCTCATCTGTCCTTGTCTGCATAGACCATTCAAAAGCACGTTGTAAGTTATAACATTAGGTGTGTGTCCATTACTTTGCATCTGCCTTAGCAACTTAAAACCCATCTTAATATCTCCCTTCTTACAGAAACCATCGATAACCACAGTATAAATGGGGTCATCAGGCTTTAAACCAACATTCAACATTTCGGTTAAAATCCTCTCTGCATCTACTGTTCGCCCTTGGCGACACAAACCTGTAATAAGGGCTGTATATGCTACATCATCAAGTTCAATATTGTTATCAACCATCACTTTTTTTATCTCAAATGCTCCATCCAAATCTCCCTCCTTACAACATCCATCAATAACTGTTGTGTATGTGATCTTATCGGGCTTCAAGCCCTTTTCAACCATCACATGAATGAGCTTCCTCGCTTCCCCTAAATCCCCACTCTTACAAAGTCCATTGACAAGTGTATTATATGTGATTAAATCTGGTTCCACCCCTTGCTTCAGCATTTGTTGATAAGTGTCCATAGCCAAAGCAACACTACCATCCTTGCAATGGCCATTAATCAAAGTCGTGAAAATAACAACATTAGGAACCAAACCTTTAACACACATCTCATTAAACAACTCATTCGCATCACTCATCCAAAACTTCTTGCAAAGACCATTGATTAAAGCACTATACGTATAAACATCAGGGGAAATTCCTCTTTCCTCCATTTCTTTTTTCAACCTATACCCTGCATCCATATCACCTAATCTACAATACCCATTAATCAAAGTATTGAAACTAACAACACTAGGTCTCAAATTCCTCTTCCACATCTCAGTAAACACCGACCGAGCTTCCATCATTTTACCTTCCTTACACAACTTACTCATCAAAACATTAAAGAAATACACATTTGCAGGATACCCATATTCCAAAAGCTCCTTATAAAAATCAAAAGCTACCATTGGTGAATTAAGCTTCATTAAATATTCAAGAACCTTAGTACAACCTTGAAATGGGAACTTAATTTTATTCTTTTGAATAAGCCTATAGCACTGAATAGCATCAGAAACAAACCCCAAATCCAAATAAACATCAATAAGTCCATTCAAAACATTCACAAAGGATGTAAAGTTTGTACCTTTAGCTTTCAAGAATGCTTGAAAAACAGTAAAGGCTGAGTCTTTACCTTTTCTTGAAATAATAGTGTTGATAAAAGAGTGAGCTTGTGGATACATTTTGTGGGTGTAAAGAAAAAGGGTCATAGTGGAATAAGTATGAAGTGTGTGGCAAAATCTTGAAGGGTTGGAAGTTGAAAGCCATGTGAAGAAGGAGAGAAGAGAAGAAGGGGTTAAAGAGTGAGGATTAAGGTTAATGAGATTGATTATGTGATGAGGTTTAAGAGATGGAAGGAGGGGTTTGAGGGAAACTTGAAGGGGTTTAGAAGGAGATTTTTTTATGGCTTCTGAGAGGGTTTTGAGTATTGGGTCTGATGAATCTTGATGGTGGTGGGGTGGGGGTGGGGGAGGGGTGAACCATGGAGGGGTGGTGGGGGTGGTGGTGGAGAGGTGGTGTAAGGGAGGAGAAAGGGTGTTTTTTAGTGCTTTTCTTGAGATGGTCATTGTGAACATCTCTGAATTGTTTGTTTGAGGTTCATCAATGGGGTAACCATAGTAAACCACTAAACCAAATTTTTAGAAAATAATAATAATAATTTTAAAAAATCAAATATTTGTGTATATCCAGTTTAAGATAGCAAGTCTCACATCCACAAAACACAGACATGTTCGATATATAAGTAAATAGATTTTATCCACTAGTGACGCATTTTAAAGTCGTGCGGGCCTAAGCTCATAGCGGACGCCAGACAATATCATTAGCGGGTTGGGCCGTTACAAATTATTTGTCACTTCTGTTTGCGGTGGGGCAAACCTTAGTGTTCTAGTAAGTAGGTCTTACCCACTAGTGATGCATTTTAAAGTCCAGTAGAATTAGCCTCGAAGCAGACAATATTACTAGCGGACTGAACCGTTACAATTTTGCTCTTCAAATGAACTGAAATTTAAATTTTATTCTTCAAAGAGGAAGGTCTTTAATTTCTATCTTCAGAAAGCAAACTTATGTATAAAAGAGAATAAATTCTTGAAGGACACATTATTTATAAAATATTATGATGCAAAATTATAAATTCATGTAATACGAAGGAAGAAAAATTAAAAACACATAAAATAGGAGCAAAAGTGCAAATCAACCAAAAAAAAAAAAAGTAATACGAAGTTGTTAAATGAGCAAGCTGGGCTAATTTAGTCAATAAGTCGAACAATTTGTTTAGAAATTTGCAAAAAAAAAAATTAATACTAAGCTTGTTCAATTGAAGTTAATGGATTACTTTGGAGCTTTCGCTAATTTATGGGTTATAGCTTAATCCGTCTAACTCAAAATCAATTTTATTCTTTTAGAATTTATTTAATTACTAAATATTGTTTTGATTGGAAAAAAAATTACTCAAGAAAATAAATTAATAGGTCTAATATTATGTTGATACTTTTAAATGGATTTTTACACTTTATTTAGAAAAAAGAAACATTTGGTCTCACTCTTTCTACCTAATGGTCATGTTTGAGAATGAATATCAAACATTCATTAAATATTTTATAGATTAAAGCTAAATAATGAATCATATTCATTAATTAATTTAAATATGAAAAAATCGGATAGCTTCTAATTTTATCGCTTCATTTAAAAAGTTATCTTGCTTCTTGTAGAAATGAATATATGAAAAATTATTTTCTATTTTGGCTCTGACTAATTTATAGTTGTGTTTATGGGCACTTTTGATTCCACTTCTTTAAAACATTGACAGATCAGACCCCACATAAAAGCATTTATTATGGTACCATGCAGAAGATATTATTAAAATTTCAAGTTATATAAGAGAAAAGACATAAAAGACATCATTAAAATTGTCCCGTCTAGACACTTTAACTTTCAAAGTGTTCTATCACCCCACAGAACTATTTAATATCTTTGTAAATGGGACATTTTGATCCATTCCCTCGTCTGGGTTGTTACCACGCACATGAGGCGCGTCATGCAGTGTTTTCACTGCCATGGACCAATTTAAAAGTGTCATGTGTCATTTTTTTTTCTTTATTATTAATTATTTAATTAATTTATGTCATCTTCCCCAAATTTAAACCCAAAATAGTAATTGGTAGCCCTAATTTTTCGATTTCATGGTTTTTTCCATAGCAAGATCAACGTTGGTGCTCTTTGTTTGACGATTTCATCATCTTCCCCAAGAAAATAAGATACCACTGTTGACAAGATCATTCTGGTTAGGACTGCTTCTTAATTGGATCTAATTTCTCCTTAGATTAAAAAAAAACAAATCCATTTCCATATTTCCATTAAAATCAACACTCAAGCACGACCAAAGCTCAGCTTGAAACTCAAGGAAGAAGTGAAAAGCTTATACCATCTAATTGAATAATGGCATGAAGATCACATGAAATTTTATGATGAACTCTTTGCTGATTTTTCAATTTCGCTAATTGTAACTTTTAGGGAAATTTTTGCATCAAGGTGGATAAGACAACTAATAGTAATAGTGCAGTAATTTGCTCTACATTTCCAATTTCACTGCACTATTTTTCTTAGTTTTTGCTTCAAAGAATAGGGTCGGGTCAGATTGAATTCTATCATAGGAAGTGAGCAACACGCGCGACTACATAGACAAGGGAATGGATCATTTACAAAGATATTAAATAGCTCTGTGGGGTGATTAGGATACTTTGAAAATTAAGGTGTCTTTATGTAAATATGGGACAAGGTGTATTTATGTCTTTTCTCGTTATATAATAGCAACTTGTCACCACATGTTATATATATATTGCAATAAATGAAAATGGAATTAAATTCTCAATCTCACAAACTTAATTAAAAGTTTTGACTTTGAATTTTGAGTATAAATTGTCTTTATGAGGAAACTTGGTAATTCAATATAAATTTGTTTGCCATGAATTGAAATTTAATCGAGTCATAATGTAAATTTTATCGAATATTGATAATAATAAAGAAATCTAAACAAGAATGTAGTCACAATTTAATTTCTAAATGTCAACTAAATAGAAGACTAAATGTAGAATCTAATACGATGGATGGATGAAATTAGTTCACCTCTAATCATATATTTCGAATTTGAGGCATAAAAATGAAAAAAGAAAATCTTGTTTAAGTGTGTTTTCCTTACGTTACGCAAACATTAGAGGTGGAATCGAACCTAATATTTTCAATGTGAAACATAATATATACATGAAAACACATTACAATTACAACTATCACATCCAAACTCACAAAGATATATACAATGAATTCAGCGATAAAAACCTTCAACTACATCAAATTTAAATCTTGAATCCGTCTCTGACCAACACAACATAACCAACTAGACATGCTTACTCCATGGCCGGCAAGTGTCAAACTTCACCACCGGCGCCGGTGACTTTTCCGGCAACCGTGAATTGTTGTAAATACTTTTCTTCACCACCACAACATCATCATATGAACTTGTAACACACATATTCATCTTCATCATTTTATAATATCTAAACAATAAAAAACCTTTAAAAATCTTCAACTTTTTCTCATGACTACTCTTAATTATTTTCTCTTTAGAACTATTTTCTATGTATTTTTCTAGTTGACTTGATATTCTATCAATCTCATATTTATCAAAAAGAGAAATATTATTACTATTATTATTATTACTATTTAATTGTACAATTGGAATAAAAACATTAGGTGAAGATGACAATTCTTGAACTTCTTTAATAACTTGTAATTTGTACCTTGATGATGGTTCTTGAGCCTTTTTATAATTTCTTGAAAGTACTTCAAATTCTTCATACCAATTAGCCAATGTTGTTGATTTCACTAGAGATAAATCATCAATATTGTTAGTACAAATTTTGGATGATTTTTTTATGTGGAAAGATGAAGATGACATGATGTTTTCTTGAAAGAAGAAGAAGAAGAAACAAGAGTGTATATTTTTCTTTTGGATTTGGAAATAATGAGAGTACTAAAAGTTTGACACTTTTGTATGTATGAGGAAAAGTAGTTGGTTGCTTTTCCAAATGCTTACTAGTGTCGGGATGGTCAGTGAAGTGGTTTAGATCCTAAAATTTCAGGTTTAAAATTCAGCGGAAAAAAAATTTATAAGTTGATTCTTTCCATCTGTCCTAGCTTTGATGGACCTGATATATATTGCTGATGAAAGGTGACAGATATTTCGTAAAATTAGATATACATAAAAGTTGGTCCGGACATCACAATCATAAAAAGGAAAAAATAGTTGTTTGCTTTTCCAAATGCTTACTAGGGGTAAGATCGTGGACATCTTCTTCAGATTTTATTTATGTAAGATACTAAATATGTTGTTTTTTAACTAGAGTGCAAAAGTATTGTGCATTTATAGAGTACAAAATATTTTTATAAAATAAAGCTCTTTATAAGTCATCGATAATTACAAATAAATATTACTAATTGATAATTCGATAAAGTAATGACTTATAACTTGATATGTTTTATCATTAATAGTATTAAAAGAATATTTGTAGAGTTGGTGTCTATAACATAAATCCTTATTATTTACTCTTACGCTATTTTTGTCAAGATTATTGATAGAGTGAAATTATTTACGCAATCAATTTAACTTAATTTGGTATCATAAATTACGTATTACTCTACTTTGGATTATGATATAAGTTTTGATACGAGAAGTTATATGTTGTTATGAAACGACGTAATTGAATAATATGAAAAAATATAAATATTATCAGTCTGCAAAGCTTAAATTTTAAAATAATATATTACATAAAGTTTTTTGTCATGTAAATGGTTTAGAATAAAACTAATAAATCTACCTAAAAGTGCACTGGCTAACGTCTACTTCGACTTCTGAAAGTGGAATTACTTTAAGCAATACATGATGATTTTCATTTAGCTAATCATAAAAATTTCTAAATATTTTTATGATATATCACGAGATATTTCAAGCTTGAATTCTGAAAATAAAATTATCTTTGATAAGTAACATTTTATTTTTATTTTAAAAAGAGAATTTTTTTATATAAATTTGAATTGATCAAACTCTATTATATATCGAATATTGAATGAGAAATAACTAAAAAAAAAAACTCAATATTTCCGTTACTAAAGAGAAGCTAGAGCCTTAGAGGGTCATAATTGTTATGATGTACACATATTTAATATGTGTATATTTAATTTGAATGTACCAAAAAAACTATAGTATTAAATTTAATTGAGTCATTTTGGGGCCCTAGAATGACTTTTTTAGGTGAGAAACTAATTATATTGGGGCCACTCACTTTCATAAAAATTCTAAGAATCTATTTCTAAAAGATATTACATTCACAATGATGACAGATTTTTTATTTACATTGACTCGGTCTTTAATGCTTTTTATTTTTTTCTATTGATTAATTTGAATTTGTGACACATACGATTTACTAAAAAGAGAAAATCGCTAATTTCAGGATTTCATTTCATATTTTAATTTGAATAGAAACGGTTGATTAAGATTGAAAAACATTTATTCGTCTATCACAATCATTGATGGTAATCTATTGACTATGATTATATTGCAAGGACATCGATTAAATAAAGAGCTGATGTGTGGTTTATAATTTTATATACACTTGGATTTTACCATCTCAATAGCTAGCCTTTGATGTGTAATTTTCCAGGTATAATATCGTAATATTTTTTTTCAAATTCTCAATTTCATTCTAAAATAAATATTGATTTTTAGAATGAAATTTTTATTTTTCAAGTTTTTATTTTATATACTATCGACCTGAGATGAATTATCAATATATAAATTATTTAAGAAACAAAAGTTCATAAATCTGGTTTTTATATGATGTCCCACAGTCAAGTTGCATATGCAAATACTCCACTCCTAAATTTAAAATACGTCCTATCATATAATATAATAATATTTTTGTCGTGTCGAATAAGATAAGAATAAGGTTGCGTACATATCATCTTCTGAAATTCAACTTATCAGATTACACATGGTACGTTATTATTTATAATTGATGATATTTTTATTGTATCAACAAGATAGAAATAAAGTTATGTATATATCATCTCCTCAAATTCGACTTATGAGATTACGTACGGTAATATTGTTGTCGGCAAGCCAATGGATATTATATATATGGTCTAAATGATGAACTTAGCAAATAGTTTCAAATAATTGGAATATTAAAATGCAATTAAATTTTGTATTATTAGGTAGACCCTTCTAATTACGCATCAAATTATTTATTTAAATGATTGAGATGGAAATGTAAGTGTAGTGTTATTTAGAATAATATAAAAGTGGAATTTAATTTGGTTACGGCACGTAATTTTATCTTATTTTTGAAGAATAATTAAGGTCTTTATCAATTGCAATTAAGTAAAATAAAAACAATTGTAATCAACAAAGATTATAATTTTGTTTTTAAGTAAAATAAAGATATTAGTCACCAAATTATAATCAAACAATAATTTAGCCGTCGGCTGTTTGATTAGTCTAATTAGAAAATAACAAATATAAAATGTATTATTATTAATAAAATCAAATCAACAGTACTAATTAAGCACCAACGAATACTAATCAAGATTCGCGTTGCATAAAGCCCGATTAAAGAGAAAAGTACTAATAAAGACCGATTCAAAATTTCAACTTTAAGTTCGAGTTTGGAATTCAAATGAAAGCTTTTGAGGTAATGATATCGAATTCAGATGAACCCGTAACTCACTCATTGCTCATAGTCTCTACTAAAATCCATTCTCAGAACTCAAACCCGAGGACTACTAGAAGAGACTGTGGACTCATGTACATGTTACGCCTTATTACAAGTAGCAAAAAAGGCAAGATTCTAACAATATAATGCAGGATAAACAAGAAGATATTCTTTTGAAAATAATTACTCACTCTGTTTGAAATGACACATTTTTATTAAAACATAAAAAATACAGTAAAACCGAAGAAATGGAGATTCATATAACCGACCCCAACTTTTTTCAGACCGAGACTACGCGGTCTTCCCTTTTTCTTTGTCCTATATTTCGTTTTACTTCCTTCCTCCTACAACTATTACAAAATGGCATCAATGTCTTTATAGAGTTGAAGCATTTATCTCTCTACTTCTTGATTGCTATGGACTTACGCCATCGAGTAGCTAACTGCTACGCCCTCCTTTCTTCGAGAGTTCAACTTCAACGCGTTTAATTTCATCTTTCAACTCTTGTAAAGCAGCATTGCTGGATCGATCTTTGCTCGTCGTTCTGTTATCACTTAACAGATCAACTAGATGTTTCAAGCACAAAAGGTACTCAGCTTTTACTCCAGGAGCATCAGACAATGACTTCTCATTTACAAACTGCACAAACAACAAATAATAACTAAAACTATAAGAAAGAATATACATCATATGCATAGGGAAATGTTTGAGTCGCAGCAGACGAGTGTGTTATACAGAAGTTAAAAAAAAAAAAAGCCTAACATCATAACATGACGTGAGTCGCAGCAGACGAGTGTGTTCACAACACTGGTTTACCACTCGGTGTCTAGTACCCACTTTGTGGCCCAACTAGTCTAGATTAACGCCAGGAAATCCTACTGTAGGGGGGTAAAGCGCTACCTACCGTTTTTCCTATCATAACATGACGTAATTTAGAAGCATAACATTCATCATTCAAAAAAGATTGTGACACCATCCAAGGAAAATATATCCAGAGGTAGATAGAAACAGAAGTTACTCAACAAATCCTTGGGACTTCCTATTTGGTGTATTCTATTCTCTCATGTGGTGCGCCAAGCAAGAACTAAGAATAAAAGGTAATAATCAGTCAAGCCACAAGATTATGAAAACAAAGTCAAATACGATCATTCAACTAATTGCAAACCTGGCAAAAGCACCCGTAATTCGAAATAACAATTTCAAACTTACTGACCAATATAAAACTAAACTTCTCATACCTCCTTGTATGCAGAAATGCATCCATGAAGAGCACTCTCAGCTTCAGAGTTATAAGGGTCCTGTTTCAGTAGAAGGTGCAGTCAAAAATCAGTTTCATCATGTTTGAACGTTGAAATATCCAAGAGAAACAGATAGGATTGTTAATGAAAAAGAACACGATATAATCTAACCTTTGAATCTTCAAGCTCCAGCCTTTTCATCTCCAACAGTGAAAGAGCATCAAGTGATTGCAACTGCCGGAAAATCCACAATAAAGCTAATTTAAATAGTATAGTTTAAGAAAAATATTTTATTTTTTTTAAAGTCGCTAGTGATCAGTCAGTTAAGCTACAGTGCAAAGGCAGAAAAGATGAACACATTCTCCCATATATGCCTGGACATTAACTTAGGCAGCCTGGTAGTAGAAAATGTAAGAAATTAGAAGAATTTTGAGAGGATTGGAAGATATAATTTGCTAAAACCTGCTTAGTACAAGACATGGACCAAACAAGATGTTGGCGTCTTTGGCCGCTAGTTTAAACTATAGTTGTATGTTATTGTATCCAAATAAAGGAGTACCATATATTTATATATGCCTCTACTTCACAGAAAGAAAAGTAATAAAGGATCTGATAGTTTTAACATCTTAAATAAATATTGGTTGGATTGCTCAAATAATAGAAGTTAGCAGAGGATAACATCTAACTGGCTGTTTCCCTTCATAAATAATCAAATAATGGGACTGACCAGGATAATCAGTGCTGACTGCCTGCTCCTTACTGTTGTCACAGACTCTCCATAAGACTGTTTATTTCCTTTCTCTCTCACGGAACGCACCAGGTTTCCCCGAGCCACACTACAATCAACAATTATGAAAAAATTTGACTAAGGAAAGTTGTCATGATGTCACCAATATTGATAATGCACAAGCTTGTGGGACCAGCTTACAAAGGGAAGTTTATAGTGACTCTGAGATAGGGCAAGGTATAACTTATGAAATAGCATAAATATCATACTCATCAGACAGAGATATGTTATCCTGAGTAAAAAGAAAGATTCCTCGGGAAAGAAATCTCAATTCTTTGTTCAATTGTAAACTACATAGAGCAAAGCATTTCTTTTGACACAGAAAAACACGTTAAACTTCTTGCTACCAATTACACATTAAATAACAAGATTGGTAACGTATAGTTTGAGTAATTTCTACTTAGTTCAGATGAGTCAAAAGTACCATAATTTGATTAACCTGCACAGGCTAAACAATGCCAGAAGAAAGTGAGATATAATATAAGAGTTCATCCACTACTGATACATGGAACTCTTTTCAGACTTGAGGTTCAAACAGAAACCTGCAATACTGAGAATGGATAAATTCCAAAACCTCACATTGTAATTGTACAAACAGATGAATCATGATACATGGAGAAGGAGCAGAAAGTGTATTGGAAGAAGATGTAGAGCATATACTTTCACATAGCATGGAAGCATGCCATCTATGATTGTCGGTGTCAATTTGATCAGCATACAGTGGCCAACTCCAGCCAATGCTAAAGATGTGACATTCAGCTACGCTTCTAAAGGGAATAAAGAAGTTGAGGTGCACGGGATATAACCCTTTTGACGCTTGCGTGTGTAGTCCAGAGAGAAAACGATAAGATAAGTCTTTGAAAGAGTGGAATATTCTTTTTCTAATAGGAAATAGTCTTTAGTGCCCTGTAAATTTTTAGATAATTGTGTCTCTTTCCAGAGAACCATATTCTAGGGTAGATTATCTACTTCTAATATATACTTGTATACCTACATATCTACAATTATTGTCTTATCAAAAATATATAGTGGTCATGCAACTTTACCTGGGTAAGGTAGCTCACATTTTCGGTTCTGAATCAAGATAAGAAGGATTGCAAGTACATTGACAGTCAATGTAAAGCTAGTCAATTTTGCTTGGGATTTGAGAGTGGTGTGATTGTATGGTGCGCACAACAGAACAGGTATTCCTCCACTTTTATTTAAGTTAAGCACAAAATATGATGAATCTCAAAGAGAGAAATCGCAAGGGATACTAACAAATCAAGAGATATTTCAAACTGAACTTTGACAAAAACAAATATACCTTTAACTATAAAGAAATGATATTAGCAGACAAATGTAAGATGAAAACCTAAGCTAAGACTAATAAATACCTTATTGACTTGCTTAAAAGATCTTTTGCCATATCAAGCTCAGCCACATTACTCTTGTTGAGCTTACTAGAGTCGAGCATTTTAACTCTAGCAAGATGTAGCAAATTTGCAGCTATCTATGAAGAAGGAAATAAGGGAAATTACATAGAATTCATAGTAGTAAAATCAACAGATAATATAATCATCTTGAATTGCTAGTATGATGTTGAGGATTTAGAGGGGAAACCTGAATGTGATTTTCAGGGAGGAAAGCTCTTCGGGCATCAAGACACCTGCTCCAAAAATTATATCATGTCATTCTTGATCAGAATCTTAAAAGCATCCACCTTCCTCACTAATTAATTAGGGTAGAGGATTCACCTCTTTAAAAGCTCTTGAGCTTCTTTCAAGTTTCCTAGCGACTGAAGGGTCAAGGCAAGGCGTTCAGCTGCAATTACAGTCTCTAAAGAATTCCAACCCTGTATGATATGAGTAACAACATATGATAAAAATGAGTATGGATATAGAGCGACAAGATCTAGGAACACAATGAAGATCTCAGAACTCCAGAAACGGATAATACGAACTGGAGATATAACTTCAGATAAGCATTTCTAAAACAGATTGGAACAATGAAAGATTCCAGAAAAAGACAAAAAAAAGGGGGGTTAGTATACCTTTGCTAATTCCATAATATGCAGGATCTTCCTCAGAACACTCTCAGCCTCTTCGATCCGGTCAGTTGTGATGTATATCTATACAGGAGAGTAGATTGTAAGCCAACTTTACCAAGTAATTCAGCCTTTTCTGACCGACAAAAGCAGGCAGATCTGTTACAATTACACACACATTTTGAATTGAGCAGTAGCTCAATACTTTCAGAATATTAAGGCTGGTACAAGATGAGTAAAGGACAAAAAAAGAGAGATCGACAACCTCCTTAAAAGAAAAAGAGATAAAATAGGAACCCCAATTATAGAAAAAAAAGTCATTTGCAATGCCTTTACCCTAATGTAGAGAATGACAAACTTTCATTTCAAGAAACTTCCTTAGTGTACAAGACACATGCTTTCTCCTTTGATCCACTAAGATGCAAATGTCGAATTACTAACAAAATACATGAAGAATAGTCATGATTCAGATGGCATTCCTTATATGATCAAACACTTAATCATATTGCAGAGCTAGTTAAGACCAGAACTACTACTTAAATATTGAAACTATAAGGCTAGCAAATCAGTTATCTATGCAAAAAGTTGGAATATATCTTGGCTAAGTTTCGATAGAGTTACTTGCATTATTAAGAAACAGAAAGAAAATATCTAGCTTAAGTTACCAGGTCATCTTGCTCTTTCTACGCTTTAAAAAGTTTTTTCAGAATAATTACAAGCATAGCTGTTAGGAGGACATATGCAACATTTAATCAATCTTCTGTAGTATCCTTTACTTGTCCACCACAAAAGTTTAAGTCGCAATCATACAGAATTGACAAAAGAAATAGTGCTCTGTCCCTTCGTATGGGACTAATTTAAGCTAGATCAACTGTACCCAGCGAGAGTAACCTCAATGGTTTTCACTGTATGCACAAGCAACATTTGCATAACCTTGGTACAAAAGCAAAAACAAATATGGAAGCACAACCTGAGCTAGCTGTCGCATCCTCTTGGTACATATCATTGATTCACCTTGACCTCCATCCTACAATGGTAAACAAATTTGTAAGAACAGATACACAGATCATGTTATTACAGAAAAATCACAATCAGCATGTGTAACAAATTTGGGAACCTCCAAAATCCGAATAGAATCGCAAATCAGAGCCTCTGAATCCTTGTATTTCCCCTGAAGAGACAGCACCTGGAAGTGGAGTGGGATTCTCTTGTCAGTCAAAATAATGACAGACTACACAAGAAACGACTGCCCATCAGCAGAAGTGGTTTCAAATTTTGGGAGAGCCACTAGAAATTATATGCATTATCATATCAAAATTTACTTCTGTCTACGTTTTCAAATTAGCCAGCGTATAAATGTAGATGCTAACTATTGAATAACTAGGGTGACCAAAATGGAAAAGCTATCAAAAAAGGATTAAGTGAAAGAGAGGAAGCATAAATCATATACACAGGAAAAGAACCAAACATTAATTGTACTATGCACAAGCCAAAAGCTTTAGGTGCAATATTATATTTTAACTAGAATAAGAAATTAAAGATAAAGCAAGACTATAACAAATGAAATGCATATAGTTGTAGGGGAAGAAAAGGATTGACTAGAGATCTTGCATAAGAGGCAGAAGCTGTGAAGGAGATCTCTTGCTTCAGAGTTTGACATGCCAGCTTGGCTAAAGGCATTACTCCATCCATTGTGGAATAAACCCATATCCTAACAAAGAGAGAAAATAGTGAAATAACAAAGTCCATGAACAAATGGTGTGTCCATCTAGAAAATTGTTTTTTAGCTACAGGGTAGCTCTATATCTGGTATTTGACTTGTTTACTTGGAGTTGAAGTGTTATCCTGTTCTCCATCACTTTGGGTGGAACTCCATTTTAGACTGGTTATAAGCTGTTTGTAACCAATATATAAGCGTTGGTCAGTTGTGCCCCAAACTTAGGGTGTATCAGGAAGTATACTTTTATGCAGACCATCAGAACTATATGAAGATGAAGTGGAGTGGAAACTGTGGCCTTACTGTTCCCAGATGATACATGGTGTCAGCATAGTCTGGATGAGCCTCCCCTAAGACACGCCTCTTTATCTACAAGGTCAAATGGTGAAAGATCGATATTTAGAAATTTTAATAGCAACAACTGAAGTAAATACATTGCAAGTCCTGGTAATAACAACATACCTTTAAAGCATGCTGCCATGTTAATAATATGGATGAAAAAGAAAAGAAAACAGTATCAGTAAAATTTTTGAAAAAGGTAAGCCAATTGTTAAATAAAAGTTATACTTAAGCATGCTCAACTCAGCATTAGAAGCATTTAACTTAAGAGTACAACTGTTTCCAATGCTAATACATAAGTTTAAAGTCACAGAATATAAGCTCTTGAAAAGTAAAATCATGCACACGGGATATCATGGCAAGAAGGTGGTATAGCAAAGAAATCCATATACACCAATGTGACTCCAAAAAAGAAAATGTAAAATGACAGCATACTTGGATCCAATTCAAGTCCTTCAATGAATAATACAAACATATGTTTGAGATGGAAACACTAATATATTATGCCAGCCGAGCACACAACATCCATAACTTCTAAGCAAACCTATCCAGTGGCTATGGATAATAAACCACAAGGAGATACACATCAGCTTAATAAACAATACAATGATGTCATGAACATTTCTGTAATGTCATAAAATTTTATGAATGAGAATGGAGAAAGAAAATTAAGAGTCTGAAAATGTTTTCCCACTTACCTCATAGACACCACGAGCTTGTTCCAGTTTTCTTTGCATAAGATGGAATTGTCCTAGATTGTGAAGGGCTGCCGCAACTCTACGACACAAAAGCAAGCATATAAAGGAAAGTGATAATCAACTTTCAAGCAACTAATCGAAGATGCAGATAGATGGACTGACGCAGTAATTATCACTCTATAATAAGATTGTAGCCTTGGAGATTAACTATGATATAACTTCAAACACAATGAGAAGAGATGCCTTAGACCTAAAACCACACAGAGAAATGCTGTTTTCAAAGACCTCAAAACACTCGGAATCAATTTGGACTTAACTAAGAAGACAACACAATGAAGGTATGGGATCCATATAGATGATATCAACTAATTGGGATTTTAGTTAAACAAGTGTCTATGCAAGATAAGTGGAAATATCAAGAACTCCTTATTTGTCCAAAAAGACAAAAAAATAGTATTGGATCGAAATGGACTTTAATGAGCATAATTGACACAGAAAATTCATATAACTGACCCAACAACCTCCGGATTGAGGCTTAGTTCATTGTTTGAACATAAAAGAACTGAAGACTAGCATGCAGCAAGTCTTTCTCATAGAAAACCATGGAAGTTATCAGATCTGCTAATAGATGACCTGTTTGCAAACGTTGACGATTCACCATGTTTCTTCTATGCTTTTCAATGACTCAAGCTTAAGTGTCATGCTTCGACACAGGTGACCTCACTTTGGGCAGTATAAGAGTAGCAAAGTTCATATATAAACTGCTATACTACTCAAAATTTGACCCCATAAAAGGGAAAGGTATTAATTAAGGACCAATTAAAAAGCATGTAATCAAATAGCAAACATATGAATGCCCCACAACCAGGTGTCACTACAATACTAATATATAGTAAACATAGGTCTGCTTTATTAAAAGTCATTTCAATACATACCGTACATCTTCTTGTCCAAATGATTCCTCGAGTATTATGATTGCTTCCAAGTACATAGGTTCTGCTTTATCAAACGCCTTTTTCACTCTATATAGCTCTGCCTGTCACAAAAAACGTAGCCAATAACCTTCCAAAAATAGACTAATCAGTCGAGCGAAAAATGAGTTTCATGCAAAACTGTTACTTAAAATTACGTTTACTCACTCCATCCTGTTTCATGTGGCATATTTGTAATAGACATTCAAAGTAAAGGACGTTTTGTACACATGTAACAACTACATTGGTATTGGATTCATCTTAAGATTCAACCTTCTCCATGCAATACAATCTTAAAATTGGAGTCTTCATAAGAAATGAGAATCAGCACGTCTCCAAGAACCAAATTCTGTGAAGTGCGTGCATTATTCATTGACTTCCTTGGCATGTACAAATTTAAACAATCACCCGCCAAATAACTAACGTAAAAAATGCACCTTGAAGACTATCACTTCCCAAATTACCACTACTTGGTGATTTAAAAATACATGGCAGCCATGGCATTAGAATTAATTTTGAAAAATAACGTTAAAGCATAAAAAAAAAAAAAAATTGTAAGGTAAAATTATTTTATTAATAACCTGAAGAAGATTATATTGAGAGCCTGAAGGACAAAAGGCATCTAACAGTGGACATACCAGATTGTTGTATGCAGATGCAACATGTGGATCCCTATCTCCGAAACCTTCTTTAGCTTCTTGCAATGCAGACAGGAACAGTTTTTCAGCTTCCTCAAGTTTTCCCTGGTTGAATAGAAATACTACTGCAAGTTCAGACAGTATGAAAACCAAATTGAATTGTAAAGATAAATACCAAAGTATCAGTGGTACATAGGAGGCTTGCATACCTGTAAAAACAAATCCCTTCCACTGTCTGTAAAAACTCTCCATTTGGATGTGTGTATATTAGATACTACAGACCCATCCTCAATTTTGCGCAAGCCACTGATTTCAACATCAACTCCATCACTTCCAGTAGTTGCCGGAGTAGAAACCTCTTCTGCCAAGGCAGGACTAACATTTACTCCAAGGATTACGGCTGCAACAGGAAAATACGGTTAATGTTTTATCAAAATAGTTCTGATGGCAATTCACATTGTACATGGCTTCAATAACAAAATCTCCAGAAAAAACTACAATTTGAAAGAGATATTCCATGAAAGCACTGAAAAATCATCATGCAAATGTATGGTGTGCCAACAGAGAACATTCTTTCTGTTAAATAAGAACTGCATTCACATAGATCGGAACTATGTAGGAAAAATGAGAAGCATAGAGTGGAGATAAAACCAGATACAACGTCATGATGTCAGAACATATATGGCTCTATCTTAAGAAAATTATCATTTTCTCTTCAAATGATGATATCTAGAGAAAGATGCTTCCTTATACAACAGAATATTTTTTCTCCTGGAGTCAAAAAAATTACAAATAAAAAACGAATCTCTCTGATATGTTGAAACATACGCTTTCTTGTGTTTAATTGAAGAAACATTCAAAGATCAATAGGACCGCACCACAATATTGCCTCTGCTACATTGTTTGATCATATAAGATTACAGGTGGAGGCATTTCTTGCTAAAAGAATTCTGTATTGGATAGCTGGACATTTGTTGTTTAGAAAATATTAATATGCTACTAGATAAATATAAGCATACGACATCAACAAACAAATGGATTACCCCATAAGAGTAGTGAATACCAGCTGGTCCAAACAGAAAAATCCATCGAAATGAGTCTGAAAAATACCCTCCAGAACCAAGCTCACTGGAAAATCTACATTGTCCTGCCAAAAAATGAAAATGTCGGCTGATGAACAAGCAGATGGAAATACAAAATAGCACTTAGCAACTAGTATCATCATTTACTAAACCTCAAAAGGCTGCATAATTATCCTAGATGCAAATCTTGAACATTGAACACAAGTTGATATGAACAAAAAATCGACTCTTTATTCTGATGAATAGAAAGTGGGTTCTTCATTAACAAAATGCTGGAAATACAAAATAGCACACAGTATTGAGTACTATAGCTCATTGCAAAGAGCTCACAATACATAAAATTCAAAACTTACCAGCATCACTGTATACAGTAGGTCAAAAAGCTGCATAATAAGCCCAGATACAAATCATGATCATTAAACACAATTTAACATGAAACAAATCTACTTTATTCTCATTAACAGAAAATGGGTTCTTTATAAAGAACTCAGAATATATAGAAGTTCAAAATTTACCAGCATCACTATAAACAGTAACTCAAAAAAAACTGCATAATTAGCATAAAAATCAATTATTTATCCTTATAGTTCATTGCAAAGAGCTCACAATACATAAAATTCAAAAATTACCAGCATCACTGTATACTGTAGCTCAAAAAGCTGCATAATTATCCCAAATACAAATCTTGATCATTTAACACAATTGAACATATAAAAAATCTACTTTATTCTCATTAACAGAAAATGGGTTCTTCATAAAGAACTCAGAATACATAAAATTCAAAATTTACCAGCATCACTGCATACAGTACCTCAAAAAAAACTGCATAATTGGCATAAAAATCGATTCTTTATCCTAATAGCTCATTGCAAAGAACTCACAATACATAAAAATTCAAAAAAATTACCAGCATTGGGTAGCAAAACTGGGGAACTTCTGTGAAGTGGAGTAGCAGCAAGTGATTGAGGGGAAAACCGAAATCTTTTAATTAAATTAGCAGAAGCTTGCCTGAGAAACATCATTTGAGTAATCGAACAGTTGAATTTTAGAAGAAATTATAGAAAGATGAATGATCTTTTTTCTTGGGTTTAATAATATTTTCTAAATTCAATTAGTAAAGTAAACCCTAAACCAGGGTTGGCAATTGGGCGGATCGGACCAAATTTAAACGGATTGGATTAAATTTGAGCAAGTTAGTCAAGACAATAAACGGGATAAGATCCAATCCAATCTAAATTTGTTTGGGTCATATCGGGGTCAAAACTAGTCGGATAATGTGTTAGTTGTTTTATTTGTTTTTTTCAATATCTTAGTACCTAATAAAATTATTTTTTATCTTTATTATGGCGATCATTTTTTTTATATTAAAAAAATGAGAAAAAAGAATAAATATACCCCCGAACTATTATAAATGGTATGTAGATACCTTCTGTCATACTTTTGGGACATTGGTGCCCTGTCATTCAAAAACTAAAGCACAAATGCCCTCCGCCCTCCACTCTAACGGAAGACTAAATAGGGACATGTGGCGCAATCTTATCTATCAATGTGATGTTGGATCGGTGGATAAAATTATGATATGTGTATGTATGTTAATATAAAGGGTATATATGTTCTAGTTGTTGAAAGGCAGGGGCACCAATGTCCCAAAAATATGACGGAGGGCATCTACATATCATTTACAACAGTTCGGGGGTACATTTGTCCTTTTCCCCAAAAAAAATTGACAAAATTTCTCTAGAGTCAATTTGGATTACATATCAACCTAATTTTAATAGGTTGAAATGGGTTGAGCTAATAAATGAATAGGTCAATAACCTGCCCGAATATAAACCGATTAGACAAATTAGGCAGATTGGGTTTGATTTTGCCATTAGTACCCCTATGAAGCAGGTGAAGTCCGAATATAAACCGATTAGACAAATTAGGCAGATTGGGTTTGATTTTGCCATCGCCCATCAGTACCCCTATGAAGCAGGTGGGGTAGGCAAGTGCATTGACACTGGACAGACAGACTACAAGCAATATTAGATAACTAATTCCGAAATTAATTTTCACAAGCCCGCTTCCTTGTGTTTTGGGGAGTGGAATATATATCAAATAAGAGTATTCATATATTGATCGTTAACCTATCGCAACCTCTCTCCTTTATTTTGTTATCTGTTGAATAAACAAAATCGCGCTCTCGATGAAATAAGGGTAAAATAGTAGTGTAGTGCAATGAGCAATAGAATCGAACCCTTTCAATATCTTTGTTATTAATAAGAATAACATTGTTTTGTAACACAGCATTGCTAAATCATAGACAACGTATAAGGCCTTGCTGTAAGAAAATACAATTCAACTGGCAAATAAACAGAACAATATGAAGAGACAAACTACCCCTATAACTAAATAACACAGGTGAAGTCGAAAGGGTCGTTACACAATTCAATCTTTTCTCCTATCCCAAATTGTGCAAACCAGAAACAAGCGATCCCCTCGAGCAATTCATAGTAAAATGTCTTCAAGGTTAACCGATGATGGTGGTTTCTGCGATCATGGAGGTGACAACGTATGGGTCCATATTTGAGGCTGGCCTTCTGTCCTCAAAGTATCCCTTGCCTGCCTTCTCTGTGTCTCTTCCAACACGGACAGATGCACCACGGTTTGCAACCCCCTGAACAAGTCAAATGAAGTTGTGTAATGTGAGACAGGGTAAGACGTTGGATGCATCTTGCTTGAAACGGAGTTTAAGAAAAGAAAGAAAGAACTACTAGGCGTCGTTCTTTTATGACTAGCTTTAAAGTTACTCTATTGTCAAATGAGAGAAGTTATGAGAAAGGGAAAATGTTTATATATACCCATTTGAAGGTGTTGATGTTGGCTGTTTCGTGCTTTCCAGTGAGACGACGCTCGTTCCCTTCACCATATGCAGCAATGTGTTCTTTGTGCTTCAGGCCAAGCTTCTCAATAGCCTTCAAGATTATTTCATAGCCTCCGTCTTCCCTCATCGACTTGGTGCTGGAAAAAATTACCAAAGTTTTAGACGTAAAGGACTGGTGAATTTAAAGATAAAAGTCGCAAGAATGAAGTGTTATTCCCTCTACCTGTAATTTGTGTGAGCACCTGCGCCGTTCCAGTCGCCCTGACAAGAAAGAAATATTCATTGTTAATACACCACATTATGCTAAATGATATTTCAGTTTTCCTAAAAGGGAGACCAGTTTGTATCCTACGTGTTTCGATAATCAAATCAAATAAACGCTTGAGTTACATAGTAGAAAGCTCACCGGGATAGGCTTGGGGTCGAATGACACGACCACCCCAGCAATCTCTGCAATCCTCTGTTAAACCACCAAGTCAATAAGTAAATTGCATTCAAGCTCTCAACAAGATAGCAAGAGAATTGAATTGAAATGGACCAAAATAGTCTATAAAAGTGTCAAATGTTAAGCTGCAATACCTCTAGAATGTAACGAGCTACCCACACTTCATCACCGGCTGAGATGCCAACAGAAGGTCCGACTTGGAATTCCCACTACATAAGATTTAAAAAAACATATCAAATGTTTGTGAAATAATTCAATTCTAGCTAGATGAGCAAGCAAGAACGCCTATATACCTGTCCCGGCATGACTTCACCATTGATTCCGCTGATGTTAATCCCAGCATAGAGACATGCCTTGTAATGGGCGTCCACAATGTCACGTCCAAAGGCCTTGTCAGCTCCGGTTCCACAGTAGTATGGTCCCTAGACACAAAAATAAATACAATCAAATAGACAGTTAGCTAATTCCTGATTAATATGGTCCCTGATTGTTGGGTAAATAAAGTATTAGGACCACAGATAGAAACCAATGCATGAGGCATTAAATACAGACTTCTTTGGTAC
>JAJOOE010012080.1:0-7500 GCA_036250405.1 Solanum raphanifolium
TAATTTGTGTGCTAGGAGATATGACCCTCCAAAGTAGACCCTCGAAAAAGGCTTCACTTGGAAATTTCGGATTTTGATACGGTTGCTCTAAAATGTGGGTTAGACCCATTTCCCACTCAATTTGACCCCCTAAACAAGAATATGAAGTCGGATTTGCGAAAAACGAAACGGAATTTGAGATATATGGAAATTACAATTATAGGTGTTTCCGAAGCACATTTTCGGGCATTTTTGGGGTCGTTTCAAAAGGTGAAAGCTGTAGATGAAAAGTTCCAGACCCGAACCACGGATACCCAGCATGGCTCGTGGACCAAACCACGGTCCGTGGGTGGGGTTTCGTAGATCATCACTGTAAAGTTGTCCAATTTTGACCAAATGTAAGGGTAGGTTGGTAAATTCCTAATTAATTAGTTATTGGTTGGAGACGGTTTATATTGATTATTTAGAGTTATTAAATCTTTTCAACAAATTATTCCCAAAACACTCAAATTAGAAACAATCTATCTTCCAAATAATTCTCTCTCTAGAAACCACCATTGGAGAAGAAGGAGGCAAGGTTTAAAGTTCAAGATTTCACTTTTCTCACCCAATTTTCGTGGAGTTTCTTCCATAAAGGTATGGTAGTCTTCATCCTTGATTAAGTTTCATTCAAGGAGCCCTTTCAAAAGAAGATTTCAAGTTTCCAAAATCCCCCCAAAAGCTAGGGTTTCAATCCAAGCATGGGTTCAATTCCAAAACGTTTTCAAAGGTTTATACGTGATGAATTATGAATGAATTTTTGAATTAATGATGAATTATGATGAATTTCCCCTATGAACCCATGTTTTCCCCAAAATACTAAATTGGAAGTTTGTGATTTGGGTTGATTGATGGGATCATGTTGAATTGTTTATGTCTATATTGAATTAGTTATTGAATCATGATATTTCCCTTATCTAATGCAGTATTCTAGATGTTTGGGTTTAGATTGATTTATAGCCTTGAAGGCAAAGTATGAAGGATATATGCATGATTATGATGTGAAATATATGCATGTGGTTTCGATAAAAGTATTATGATCATGTTTGGAATGCAATTGTGTTATTATTGAAAGCTTATTCTCAATTAACACTTATGACTAATGATGATAAAATGTGAAGGGTTTCTATAATGTGATGCTACATCTTGAATTGGTAGGCTTAGGCATCCTCTTCTTGTGTAAGTGAAAGTAATATTGATTGATGTATCTTGAATTAGTAGGCTTAGGCATCCTCTTCTTGTATAAATGAATGTAATTATAAACCTTGAATCGGTAGACCTTTCATAAATGAATGATAAAGTTTTCTAGGCTACGTCTTGAACCGGTAGACCTAATGGTGGTGGCCCTTCATGATGAGTCTAGAAACTAATGTGATTATAAACCTTGAATCGGTAAACCTATTGTTGGTAGCCCTTTCAGGTGTGAAATGATGAACCTTGAATCGATAGACCTAATATTGGTGGCCCTTTCTTAAGGATTCAATGAGCTATCCTCATAATGTACCTTGAATCGGTAGACCTAATGGTGGTGGCCCTTTCATGTGTTAATGTACCTTGAGTCGGTAGACCTAATTGTGGTAGCCCTATTAAGTATAATAATGTTAATATGAATGAACTACTCTATGGAAAAGGAGGCTAAGCACTGAGTGTATAAGCTTAAATTGAAGCTCTCCCAACGTTAGGTCGGGTTTCAATGAATATCTTTCTTATCCCATAACTATGTACCCACATAGGATATTAGCTAGTGGATCCACCTAAGCAAAAATGTTACCGATCATACCCTAGGCAAGTAGACCACCTCTTTACGGTATGGGGTTATGACACCGGATTCCATGTAAAGCTCACACGGTGTATGTCGGTTAGTGCTTATTCCCATCAGGTAAGATACATGCTATGGTTAGTTGAAAAGTATTATGACGTGTGGTTGGTAGTATGGGATGCCATCCATGCATTGCATGAGTAGGCTTTGAGAGGGCTATGGTGTGATTCTACAATGTATTAATGTCTAATGAAAGAATGTGCTCAAAGAGAAGCTAATGAAGAATGTTGACTTATATTCTTAATGTGATGATGCATGCTTTACTTGGATTGTATTATTAGTTACTTTCCTTGTCATGACTTATGAAATGTTTTTGTTGCTTATGTGTGGGTATTGTCTAAAGATGAAAAGGAAGAACGGTAAGTTCATCTAAGGTGACCTCAAAGTGGTACTTAGTGGGAATAGTAATATGGGATGCTATTTTCACATTGCACAAGTATAGCTTAGGGTTGCTTTAGACGAATGTTCTAATGTGATGAAATGACTTGAATGATGATTATGCTTGTATATTATGCCTCTTATACATATGTTCATGACATTCCTCAAAATTGGCATTTAGCATGATTTTCAAATAAAATGTCCTTCTTAAGCATGGTTTTTGCATTGCCATCGTACTTAGTACATTAAATGTGCTAACCCATATTCTTCTATTTTTTCTACAAAGTGTAGGTTCCGGCATTTGAGTTGATTCTCTCTATATCAAGGGCTTGGATTGAGTCCTTCCAAGGCTAGTGGTATGTCCTCAAGGGTTCGAGGAAAAGTGCTTTATTGATGTTCCTTTTCTTCATTGTACTAGACATTTGTTAGACTTTTATTATAAAGGGTTGTGACCCTACTTTTGATTCAAAGATTGTTTTTAGATGGCCATTTGAAACTAGTAGACTTCAACTGTTTTAAAGGATGTGTTCGATTATATGGATTAAAAAGGGTTTAAATTCCGCACTATTTATATTCTCTTATGTGATGACATGCTATGAGGCTTGTATGAGACTTTTTGGAGTCTTGTACACTGTGTCACGTCCGGGGTGTAGGCTCAGATCATGAAACCTAGTGTTCAAAGTTTGGATTGATTCTCTCAATGCTTTTGGTGAGTCCTCATTGTTCGAGGATGGAAGTTGTTCATTTTAATGTCTCTCTTACATTCTCTTTAGAGACTGTTGTATAGGGCTATGACCCTTATTGATACTCGATTGTATTAGATGGTTATTGAGACAATGTCTAGACTTCCTTTCAGTTTTATGAAAAGACTTTGATTGTAAAAAGTTTAAAATTCTGCATCAGTTCTATTTATCTTATGTCATGATATGCTAAGGGCTTCTATGAGACCCCTTTGGGGTCGAGTACACTGTGTTACATCTAGAGGGTACCCCTGGGTCGTGACAAAATTCCACAGAGATATTTTGTATTCTTATATACATAGAGTTTATTTTGTATTTTTATATACAAACAATGTTTATTTTTTATTCTTGCATACAAACAGAGTTACATTGTATTTTCTAATACATAGAGTTGTCATCTACTATTTTCAAAGCTTTCGATCTATTGCATTTTTTATTATTGCTTTCTATTGAGTTGAGTATCCAGGGTTGAGTACCAAGAGTCGAGTATATTATTATTGAGTTCAGCCTTATTTCATTGAGTTGAACATCTTATCATTGATTTGATCCCTATTTTCTCTAGTAGAATATCATCATAAAGGCTAAATCTCAAGCATTACTAATCATGATCCATCATATATACTTTAATCTAATTCAATTAATGTATAAAAGGTTTTACTCTCAAGCAATTACTGCACATATCATCAACCCTAGAATATTATCTCTACATCCTCAATTTCCCTTTTCAAGGCATAAACCCACTTACTTCAATTTCATCAATTGGACTATGGTTAGATATGGAAAACATGTAATTTCCTCATATTAACATGATTCACTCCTAATTCAATCATAAACAATCAATATCCACTCAATTGGATTCATATTCAACTTAACCCACAATATTGGAAGGAACCCTAACTTGAATTGGGGATTTCATCTTCACAATTGTGGAATAACTAGGGGACTCCATGGATGGAACAATCCCTAGACGAATAAGCTATCATACCTTGATTATAAAGCCGTCGCAAAGCTTGGAAGATTGGAGGAATTTGACCTAACTTGACCCTTCCTTTTCATCTTCTTTTTTCTAGAGAAAGGATTTCTTGGAGAGAATTTGGGTTATTTTTGGTGGCTTTAGAATAATGATTTGGAATCACTAAATTAAGGGTCTAAATTACTTATATAGGTGTCCTAAGTAAGGTTAAAGTGACACCACTTAACCCCTAATTAATTCCAGAAAGTTCCACTAAGTCTTCACTTAACCGCTTGAAACATGACCACTGCCTCACCCACGGGCCATGGGTGGACCCACGGGTTGTGCTGGTCATCAATAGGTGGTGGTCGTCCAACCTATTTCTGGGACCCTGACCCACGATGCCTCACCCACGGTGTGTGGGTCCCTTTTGTGGGTGGACTGCCTTGGGCAGCTTTCTTGGGCTGTTTTGCTAGGGTCCTCCTCAAGGACCCTTTGTTGGTCCTTGGGAAGTCGTACCTTGACGTTATAACACAAAAATCTCTATTCTACGTAGGAGAAGCTAAATTCACAACACTAACCCTAACGTCAAGCTCTAGTTTAGCCTACTAGTTTCCGGGGTGTTACAATATCTCCCCTTTGGGAACATTCGTCCCTGAATGACATTCTAGGAAATTCTTAAGGTCACGACTCAAGACTAGCAGCCCATCATGCGTGAAACACATCTAAATGCACATAAACAAAGGAGGAAAACTTCAACTCTAAGCTAAACATACTCAATGGAACACAAGGAAGTAGGAACTTCATCTAACAACCCAAAAGTGCATGGAATTCAACATCTAATCATGTTTAGGAATTAACTACCATATCTGAACTAAAACATGCTCACAAACACTCATGGAGCTCTTATGCATTTTACTCTCAAAAAACATTTATTTAAGGAGGAATCTCTCAACTCTGAACTAAGGCATACTCCTTAATTCATCTCATGAAGTCTATAGGCAACTTATACTCAATGGACTTCAACATGATGAAAAAAATTATGCAAACTCATTTTCCTTCTAAACACAAGTCTTCATGAACATGCACAACATAAGAAAATCATGGAAATATCTAAAACACACATGTCTTCACATAAAGGACAAATTATGAGGAACTCATCATCTTAATGCTAAAGGAGGAATACAAGGAAAAGGATGAGGATATAGAGACTTCTCATTGCCCCTTGGCCTCCAAAGTAGCACCCTCACCTAAAACCCTCACTCAAAGACCACTCTTTAACACTTGCATGGAAGCAACTTCCTTACTCTTATATTTCTTAACTTTCTGATTTAAGATCCCTACAGGTATTTCTAAATTAGGGGAATTCTCATTAAGGAATTTATGAATGTCGGATCTCCAACACCCTTCTATATCCTGGAGATATGGAAAACCGGATACACCGGTGCCACTCATTAAGCAATTCTAGTTCACAGGCAACCTTACCAACACCACTAAAGATCTCATAGGAGCCTACAAAACCTGGACTAAACTTCCCAAACTACTACACCTCTCAATGTGATAATTTCAAGCCAACCTAAATCATGAACATCAAGAACACTTGACGACCTTGCTATATAAGTACAACATCTCCCCCTTGGGAGTAAGCCTATACAGACACTTCTAAGCCTTATTTATTTCAATTCTAAGGTCGGAGCAAGTCATCACTAAACTCTCATATCCATTGCACAAGATGATTCTAAACCATGGTGGATTACACTTCTACCATTTTTAGAGGGGTCTATTCTCTTAACACATCTAGGCATTACTCAAACACCCTACTCATAAAATCTATTAACATACTCCAAACTCATCATGACTAAGTTGGGTTCTACCATCACTAAAACAAGCAATAATGCAACCAATCCATCCTAAGGATGTTATCTAATTCTAGCATATCAAGTCCTGTATAGACACATAGCCATAATTGGCATCACAACCAACATTTTCTCCCTCGCTCCTTGTAGCATAAGGCCTTCGAGTAGTCATATCCTGAAGACAATCGGATAAAAAGTAGGAAAAAGACCTTATAAAGTTAAACTCTATGGAACTACTTAGAGAATGAAGAAGTGAAGTTTTCTAAGCATCGAATAGCCTCCTATTCATAAGTGTGGCGTGCTTCACACTTATGAATAAGACTCTACTAGACGTGGTTTGAGACATCCTAGAACAATTCTAAACCTTGTGCTCTGATTACTAAGTTTGTCATGACCCAGGGGTACACCCTAGATGTAACATGGCACATAGAACCCCAAAAGGACTCAATGTAAGCCACTGAGCATATGACAACATAAGATAATAGAAAAGTGCGGAAATTAAAAATATTTTTCAATACAATTGAAGTCTCATAAAATGAAGGGGAAGTCTTTAACATTGTCTGAAACCATCTAGAACAACTTTGAATAAATCTTGGGACACAACACCCATAAAATAGTCTAAAACATAAAAGAAAGACACAAAGGAAAGGTGAAAAAATCCTTGATGCTATGACGACTCACGAAGTCTTCAACTCCTTGCTCTACTAGAAATCTAGCCTCGAGATGGAACTCAAAATCACCGAACCCTACATTTGATAAGAATGTAGGCAAGAGTATGCGTTAGAACAAAATGTACTAAATATGATAGCTAGCCTAACATCATAAGAGCATAACATTAGGGTTAGTCACTCATAAGATATATGCCATAATCATAACAGATACTTTATAAAACATAAACTATAAGCATGAGACAACAACATAGTCACAAGCATAATCTCCAACATAGGCATAATATAAGCATTAGTCAACCCTTACTCTTTCATATCATAAGACAAACACTTCATAAGTAGCTTCAATTCATAGTTGTGTAATGCATGGATAAGACCCCATAATCTCACCCATACTAAGTACCACCTTAGGCCATCATACATACTTACCATCTTTGATCTCATCGTTAGCTTATGGCTCATAGACAAGGAACATTCCCCTTTAGTCAAACATTTCAAGGAAGGCAACTATAGCAACAATCCAAGATGCAACATATAAGAGAAAAATTTCATAAGAAATCTTAAGGCATGATTGTGCTATGCGTGGATAAGACCCCATAATCCCACCCATGCTAAGTAAGTCACTTTAGGCATTCATTCATAGTCACTTTTGATGCAAGACAACATCATCTTTAAAGACTCTTAACACTACAAGATACATCTTTAAGCATATCTTCGTTAATCATTTATCTAGTTACCCTTAAACACTAGGAGATACTTCCTTAAGCATATCTTAGTTCACTACTCCTCTTGTTATTCTTGAACACTATGAGATGTTTCATTAAGCATGTCTTTAGTTCATTATACTTTGAACACTTTAAGATACTTGATTAAGTACATCTTAGTTCCTTATTATCTTGAACTTCTATGAAATGCTCTTACAAGCATGTCTTAGTCCATTAGGTTTAAACTCAATGAGATGCTCTTTCAAGCATGTCTTAGTTCATTAATATTCCTATTCTAGTTGGGATATAGCCTTAACCGACATGAGACCGTATGAACTATCACATGATCCCTTCTGATGTTACCT
>JAJOOE010012080.1:12500-59436 GCA_036250405.1 Solanum raphanifolium
CTAACTAAAAAGGAAACAAAATAAGAAAATAATGTTTCAGGACGTGGTTTCGATCGACGATACTGACCTACGAATCTTGGATTGATCTACGGTACATAGGTCCCTTCCGTGACTCAGGACTTTGTGAAATTTCTAACTTAAAAATCTTCAAATCTCTGAACCAAATAACGGATCACCAGTACGGACCATGGATTGATCTACGATCCGTGGATCCTCCTCCGTAGCTCCATACTTAGAATCTTCAAAATCAGGTATTGGAACCCCTCTCTAAATCATTTCACGAATCAGCAGTACGGTTCGTAAATCAATCTACGGTCCGTCGATTGCACCCGTGGTTCAACACTTGGTCAAGAATTCCCTGATCTTCCTCCATGCCTTGATTTCCCATCTATGACACCCATCTACGGACCGTGAATGGACCTACGGTCCGTGGATCACCTCCGTAAATGCCCTTTTCTGCACATTCTTCAGTCGTGTCTCTCAGTTTCCACATCTGAACATATTTCCTGCAAACATGATAAAAATACATAAAAACCAATACAAAATGGCCCTAGACACACACAACTCTTAAGTGAAATGTATTAAAACTACCGTAAACTCACGGTATATCAACACCCTCAAGCAAGCATTTCAAGCACAAGCATTTCAAGCACAAGCAATCACATGGTTCTCTACCTTGACTCTCTTCTCGAGTGCAAATCTTTTCTCTCAGACTCAACAAGCTAACTTGTGCGGATCAAAACGCGACAAAGATTGACCACTCAACACACAACATACATTGTTTTGCTATCACCAAGGTACCAACTTTCCGAAAATGTAACTAGTGCCCTTACTTCAAACGAAATCCCTTTTTCCACAGAATGAATATGATTTGAGTACAAGGATTCATTCAACACTCAAGCTCAGAAGTAATTACCAGTACAGTCAGTGCTAAATACATAGGCTTGCCCTTATTTTCATTGCTTAAAATCTCCAAACTAGGTTCTAGGATCACTACAGGACTTTCTTGGCTTGTAACATAGGATAAGGGTCAGGTGTGGTACATTTGGGTTTTTTTTAGTGACTTTCTACAGTCCTTGACACTACATTAGGCTTTCTACATCTTTTTGCCCTATTTTTGACATCCTACCATTTTTTCTTCTTTCCCTTGATTCTTTTCAACCATGGATGTGGCTTTCGATTTTGTAGCTCTTTATTTTTCCCTTTCTTCTTTTTCTTGCATTTTATTCTCTTTTTTTAGCTTTCAACACTTTTGTTTGCTTTCTTTTGCACAAAGCCACATCCTCTCCTCTATTTTATTTTTTCCTCTTTTTCAACACCAAACTCGTTTCATACCCATTTTTATTTCGGTTTCCTCTTTCACAGCCACCCTCATCTTATGGATTTTCCATTGGTTGAGGTGCACAATACCCGATGTCGGATCAGGGCCAAGATTGAGGTCACTTTTTACATTTGCCACCCTCAACTTAGGATTTTGGCCTAAGTTGAGGTGCACATGTCCAAGGAGGTACCGGGGCCAACACAGTAGATTATGGGAAGGTGAGTTAGGGGTTTAGAAAGAAATGGTCTAATTTAGGCTCAAAGCATTTAAATCAGAGGGTGAATTAATTTCATTTGGTTGGATTCTTTTTAGGCAATTTGCGGACTTATTAGAACAATGGCCTATGATCATTTCCTAGCCTCTAGAGTAGATTATCTTAGCAAGACTAATCGGGCAAGTTCTAGATTGGCACAAAGACTATTTGAACTATAAACTATTCTCACACACTCTTGGCACATAGTTTCATTATCAGATTACCCAATTCAAGTTTTAGCTTAAGTCATGCCATCAAGTTGGTTCATTATCATGTCATACTCAGAGCCATCACATTCAACTCATTCTAGTCTACAAATTTTAGCACATATCACAAATTTTGGACAGGTATCATTTTTCAAAAAGCTTTCGCCATCATGCTTCATTCACTCTCATGCTTCTACACATACAATCCTAAAACATGCCGGTTCAACATAAATTAAGCAGTCTCTTGGGGGAAAAGAACACAGGTAAGAAATCCCCAAGAGAGGATTACGAGTTGGGTTACTCAGACTTCACCCTTTCGCTCACAATCCATTTACCCCACCCCTAATAAAAAATAGGTGCAATTGTCCCCAATACACACAAAAAAAGTAAAAAGTAATGGATTGGATGAAGCAAACATGTGGCGCATAGCGCTGACGAACTATCAACAATCGGGTGGGTCCGATTTCTCGGAGCGTGCTGGAACGACACTTGGGTCACTCTCAGTAGTGCCCACATCATCTAGTCTAGCACTCTCAGTAGTGCTAGCAATCACTCTCACCGCACCATCAGTGGTGCTCACATCAGCTCCCTCTGAAGCAACTGCCTCTGAAACGGGCACAAAACTTGAAGCCCCAAGCACACTCTCACGAACCCTTTGCTGGCACATCTCCTCATTTCTAATGGAGGCTTTGCAAGCCTGTTCGGTGTGCTAGTACTCCCACTTCTTTGTTCAGGCCTCCTCAGTAGTGTTAGGATTGCGGCTGGAGTGGTGCCTCTTCCTTCGAGCACGGGTGGGCTCGGGCTGTGCTATATCCTTTCTGAATAAAGCTCCAAGCACTGCATCATCAGCTAATACATTTGGTACAGACTCTGGCTCATCTATTGGTGGCACAAGGATGATATCAAACTCGGCCCAGAGACTAGCTAACTCTGTCCGGAAAGAAGACAGGTCTGTAGTGGGGGATGGTCGCTCGAGGACTCTCAACTCGAAGGCATCATGGTGCTTATGAATGGCCTGAACCTTATGATCCACCATTGTAGCCATTCTCTTCTCCATCCTAGCCTCATACTCCATAATGGACTTCAGTATCCATGGCTTCACATGGTGGAGCAATGTGGCCTTCTGTGCCTCAAATTTCAGAACTCGGGCCAAGGGCACAACAGCGTCTCCGGAAGGTGGGATGACTCTGGATGAGCTAGGGGTCTGACTGGCATCCTGAGATGAGGAACATGGGTCATCATCAGTGTGGGCTGGAGGGACAGGCTCATCGCCCTGCATCTGCTCCACAACATCTACTAAATCAGTACCCAATGGCACGTCGACCTGCGGCCCTCTGCGAGGTGCTGCCACATTTGCCTCATCCCAAATCAGGCCAATATCTAGGGTCCCCATTGCCTGTATTAATTTTTCACAGTGCCAGATCAGCACTCTAGAGTCCCTACATAGCTGAAAAATGAGGCACAGAAAAGGATAAGTAGTGGAGGTCTTGAACGCCCTCTCATGAATCTCTGTCTGCAGCATGCGGGCGAAGTTGATCTCGAATCCAGCTACTAATGCTGCCACCATTACTTCTCTGTCCCAAGTAAGTGCATTGTCGGTCATTGTGGGCGACACTTTATTCCGCACCAGCAACAAAAAAAACTTGGCCACCAAATTTAAGGTGGCCTTCGGAATACCCAAACGTGGCGAACTAACCCACTTTGCACGCTCTCCATCTGCAGCTATGTGCCTGGCTAACCACAGTAAGATAGCCTCCCTCTGTTTGACATTACGTGTGAAAGCTGCAGTCCTCACTATATCCCATCTGTAGTCAAATTCGGCCATGTTGAGTGCCTAAGTGTGATCAAGGCCAGGGCCGTAGAGGAACCGGCTGATGGTGGTATGTGATATGTCCACCGAAAAACCTCAGACCATAGTAGAAGTCAGAGGGTCCTAGGATGTGGGCTTGGACCTATTGTTGATCGAACCTCGGAGAGTGGCAGCATAGGAGGCACATAACTCCCGTACAATCTCCTCGCAATAAGTCTGAGGGGTCTCGAGCCATCCAATTATACTTGTGAAGCTAAAAAAGCCGGTGGATGTCTGGAATAGTGTGTAAGCTCCCCGTGAGGACTCTGCACTCTTCAGTAATAAGCCGAGCCATCTTCTCTTTCTCATTCCGCATTCTGGCATCCCGGTAGGTTTTTCATTGCCCTTCAGCATACCATCTGTTTGGCTCCTCGGCCACCGGATCAGGGTGATAGTTTCGTGGCACTGGGACTTCTCCCGAACTAATGGCCTCGTTACATGAGGTAGCTTTGTCATGTGAACATGTGCTTGTGTCAGATCCAGAACCAGATCAAGAAGCATGGGCGGGCTCAGAGTTGGAAGTAGGGGCAGACTCTGAGCCGGAAGTAGAACCAGGCTCATAACTAAAAGCAAAACCAGCCGATGACTTGATCAGTGTGTTCTCCTCATCAGACTGGGAGACAGTGACTACGTCGGTGACCACCTATCGAGATGTATTCCGGGTAGCCCGAGGTGTAGTAGGATATGTCCTCGTGCCTGGTGGAACATATGCTGGATCCTTTTCCGCGTCCGTGTCTTTATCAATCAGCCTAAAAGTAGGCGCCACAGATTTTGATTTACCCCTTTTGGAGTAAGTCACTTTCTTCTTAGGCACCATGGTACCTGTGGATGTTTAATTAGTACGAAAATAAAATGATAACACACTCGAAAATATTTTAGAAGTAAGAACGAACAAAAAACAAAAAACAAAAAAAAATTCAGACAGTGGCTTCAGTGGCCACCTACAGTGGGTATCTACAGTCCGTAGGCTGACCTACGGTCCGTGGATCTCCTCCGTAGATCAGAGGTCCCAAAAAGTTTGACTCTAATGGGAACCACAGATATGCAGAATGGTCCATAGACTGATCTACAGACCGTAGTCCACATTGGTGGTTCCACAGTTAGCATATTTTGTGGTGTGCAGACTCTCAAACCTGATCTACAGTGCATAGATAGATCTACGGTCCGTAGACGGGATCTCGTGAATTAGATCTATGACAGGTTTCAGGCATCCTTCATGTTGATTCCAATTTTACCAATTTCAACAATATGACCTAGTCTAATCATGCATTTCAACATAAATTATGTTAGTTCGTCATTCTAAGTGTTTCGATTACTAAATTCACAGGAATATCACACAAAACTAGGAACCCTAAGTCAAAATTTGCATTTAGACTCTCATTACACTGATATTATACATTATAAAGAGACACAATCACAACCTATTGTCTCAAGGGTGTTTGTAGTTTTAGTTTAGCATGCATTTACATACAATCAACTACCCAAGGTCTAGACTCAATTCCGGACTTTCTATAATCATTCAATAAATCAAAATTCAAAGTGAATGGAAAGTCTATTACCTTACAAGCAATGGGAATGGGGTGATTGTGTGGTGACTTTACGCTTTCAATACCACAAACTTGCCTTTTTCTACCGAACTTGGACACCGGACTTCTTGGGGAATTTGGGGGTGAGTGGAATTAAAAAAAATGATTGGAATTATAGGGGAAAGATGTAGGGTGATTGATGGGGAATTTATGGTAATATGGAGTGATTGGAGTAGTGGGAAGGTTTAGAAATAGTTTGGGAATGAATGGAGGGAAGTGGGAATGATTTGAAAATAGGGGGATATTATTTTGGAGGGGTCTGGGTCGGGTCAAGTAGAACTAGGGTTTTGACCCATGAGATCCCGTCTACGGTCCGTGGGTCGATCTACGGTCCGTAGATGGGGACCGTAGATCACATCCATACTTAGTCAATTTAGAAACCTTACCTGGGATGTACGGACACCATTCACGATCCGTGGAACGAACCACAGACCGTCGATGGGGTCCGTAGACCTCTGCACCAGGCCGTTTTCTGTAGATTCTGCTTTTCGCCCTTGCACATGTAGCAACCATTAGCCCTTTCTTTTTACATTTTCTGGACACTTTTTAGACACATACCCTATGCTATGTCTAGCCAACACTAAAACAAAAATAAAACAACTATCTAAATAGGTACAGAGAAGAAACCAAACGGAAAATAAGAACCTATTGTTTGCTATATTTTACATCTTGGGTTGCCTCCCAAGCAGCGCTTGATTTAACGTCATGGCATGATGGAGGCCTCTTGATTACTCAGACTTCATCAAGATAGTAGGCCTCAACACCTTCTTGCAAGCTTTCTGTGTTTCCCAGATAGATCTTAATCCTTTGCCTGTTTACCTTGAACCTTGTTCCTTCACTGTTCTCAAGCTCAACCCCTCCATGGGGGAGCACTTTTGTGAGCAAAAATGTCCTGGTCCATTTGGACTTGAGTTTACTCGTAAAAAAATGCAACCTAGAGTGGAATAGAAGCACAAGATCACCCACAACAAATTCTCGCTTTTCAATTCTTTGATCATGATACCTCTTCATCTTCTCTTTGTTCAAGGCTGAACTTTCATAAGCTTGTAGGCGAAACACATCAAGCGTATTCAAGTCATTCATTTTTTGATTAGATGAGGTGCCCTAATCCGAATTTAGTTTCTTCATCTCCCTCATAGCCTTATGCTCTAGCTCTACCGGTAAATGGCAAGACTTCCCATATATAAGTTGGTAAGGAGACATACCTATGGGAGTCTTGTATGCAGTGCGATAGGCCTATAGAGCATCACTAAGTTTCCTTGACCAATCCATTCTATTAGTATTCACAGTCTTCACCAAAATCCGTTTGATCTCTCTGTTGGACACTTCAACTTGTCTACTAGTCTGCGGATGGTAAGGAGTGGCTACATTGTGGTGGACACCATATTTCTAAAGTAGCGCCTTCAACAACTTATTACAAAAGTGGGAACCTCCATCACTGATAATCGCCCTAGGTGTACCAAATCTGGAGGAGATATTCTTTTTCAAAAATGCGGTAACACTTTTACATTCATTTTTGGGGAGCGCAATTGTTTCCACCCACTTCGACACATAATCAACCGCAACAAGACTATACTTCATCCCATGTGAACTCACAAATGGATCCATAAAATCAATGCCTTATAAATCAAACAACTCTATCACCAATATAGGATTCATTGGAATCTCCTGCCTCTTTGAAATCCCTCATTCTCTTTGGCAACGGTCACAAGACTTGGTGAAATCATGAGCATCTTGGTGGATGGTAGGTCAGTAGTATCCACACTGCAAAATCTTATGCGCAATCCAAATACCACTGTGATGCCCACCAACAGGTGATGAATGACACGCCTCAAGTACATTCAACATCTCAACCTTGGGTACACAGTGATGAATAATCCCATCAGCACAACTACGAAACAAGTAAGGCTCATCCTAAAAGAATTTCTTCACATCATGCATAAACTTTTTCCTTTGGTGAAAAGACAAATCAGGGGGCACCAAATCGCTTGCCAAATAATTAGCAAAGTCTGCGAACCTAGGAATCAGATCATGAGAAGCAGCCAATACATGTTCATCTGGAAAAGCATCATTAATTTCATCCCTATCACCAAGCTTTAGCATAACCTCTTCCTCTAATCTAGACAAGTGATCGGCAACTTGATTTTCGATCCCATTTCTAACTTTTACCACAAAATCAAACTCTTGCAGCAACAATACCCATGTAATCAACCTCGGTTTTGCATCCTTCTTCACCATCAAATACCTCAATGCAAAATGGTTAGTATGCACTATGACCTTAGCACTAAGCAAGTAGGATCGAAATTTCTCGAATGTGAAAACCACCGCAAGAAGCTCTTGTTGAAGCAAAGTATAATTCTTCTAGGCCACATTTAGAGCTTCGCTAGCATGGCAAATAGGATGGAGAATTTTCTCTCTCATCTGTCCTAATACTACACCAAGCGCCACTCCACTCGCATCGCACATTACCTTAAACGGTTGTCCCCAGTCCGGTGAAATAATGATAGGTGCAGTAACCAACTTCTCCCTCAACTCTCCAAATGTTCTCAGACAAGCATCATCAAAATCAAACTTATACTCCTTTTCGAGCAGTTTGCACAATGGATGTGCAATTTTACAGAAGTCCTTGATAAACCTCCTATAGAAACTTACATGCACAAGAAAACATCTTACACATTTTACAGAGATAGGTGGTGGAAGCTTTTCTATTACCTCTACTTTTGCTCTATCAACCTCAATGCCCTTCTCAGAAATTCGATGACCCAGAACTATCCTTTTTTTCACCATAAAGTGACACTTCTCCCAATTTAGTAGCAGATTGCAGTCTTCACACCTTTTAGCACCTTAGCCAAATGATCTAGACATCAATAAAAAGAGTCACCTACCATAGAGAAATCATCCATGAATAACTCAATAGTGTCCTCCATCATATCAGAGAATATTGACATCATACAACGCTGGAAGGTCACTGGAACATTGCACAACCCAAATGACATCCTTTTGAACGCAAAAGTCCCATAAGGGCAAGTGAAGGTGGTCTTCCGAGGCTATAGAATTCTTATTGTATCCCGAATAGCCATCAAGAAAAAAATACCAACCCTTACCTATAGGACTATCCAACATCTGATCCATGAATGAAATAGGGAAATGGTCTTTTTCTGTCCAAGCATTTAGCTTTCGGTAGTCCATGTAGACTCTCCATCCAGTCACGGGTCTCATCGGAACAAGCTCATTTCTCTCATTAGGAACCACATTAATCCCACCTTTCTTGGGCACACATCTAACATGACACACCCAACTACTATCTGCAATGGGATAGATAACTCCGGCATCCAACCACTTGATGATCTCCTTTTTAACTACCTCTTGCATAGGCAGATTTAATCTTCTCTAGTGCTCCATACTAGGCTTCTGATCTGGCATGAGTTGGATTTTTTAAGAACAGATACCAGGAGGGATCTTAATAATATCCGCAATAGTCCACCTAATAGCTCGCTTGAACCTCTTTAACACAGAAACCAAACACTCTACTTGTCGCCCATTCAAATATGCCGCTATGATGACCAGTAAAGTATCATCTTTTCCCAAGAATACGTACCTCAAGTGTGATGGTAGAGCCTTAAGCTCCAATTTCGGTGCCTCCTCAACAGACTGTCTTACGGGTGGGGACTCACGATTTTTCATGTCTAACATCATCAATACGGTGATTCGAAACACCTCGAATGAAAGCAGTGAATCTTTCCCAAGAACTACTCATGGATTCTACAAGTAATGCTACAAAATTATTGAGTTTATCTTTGTGGTTAAGCTTCTTGGACACTGGAAAAAATCTTGCTAGGAACGCATCTCTCAATTGGTTCCATATGTAGATTGAATTATAAGGAATCTCATTAAACCACACAACAGCATCGCCAGGCAATGATAAAGGGAATACTTGCAATCCAATGACATCCATGTCCAGGTCTAGTCGACCCACACAACTTTTGCAAACACTCATTAGCTTGGCTATATGAGCATGTGGATCATCCGATAGTACGCCCACAAACAAGCCCCTCGTTGTAAGCATCTGCATCAAACTGCTAGTCACCACAAATGTATGCCCCGGTGGTAGAGGAGGCAGGACAAGAGATCTGTCAGAATCAACAGTATTAAAATTGACCTTATAGTTATCATGCAGCCTTGGCCCTTGTTGATCCTGTACCCTTACTGCATCTCTCAATAAATTCTCATCTTGAATCTGGTTATTCTCATCACCAATTCTCGGAGGCTGCAACCCAACAACATCACCTATTTCTCCTCTGATAGAATTAGCTAGCACTCCTTGATTAATCATTCTCCGCAAAGTTCTATTCAGTTATTGATCGTAGGGAGTAAGTGGTTCTCCTTGACTCCGTGTACTTGGCATACACTAGAGCAGGAACCTGAGAGTGACAAAAACAAAAGAAAAGTAAAATTAGAAAATATTTGACTAAAGTTAAATAATGTAGTTAAACTAAATCTAAAACCCTTATTCCCTGGCTATGGCGTGAAAATTTGATACGCTCAAATTACACCTCCCTAAAGAAGCATAAGCGATCGTTATAAAGTAAAGAACCCAACTTATAGGTTGGGGTCGATCCCACAAGAAATATGGTTTAGACTTAACTTTAACCCACGATTATATTTATTTAGTCAACGTACTTCCGAAACAAGTAATTAAAAGGGGAGGGGGGGTTTATGAAATAAATTATGGAAATTATGTGAACAATCAATGAACAAGATTCAAGCTTTAGGTGTTATAAAGATGAGAGAGAAACTAGGGTGTACATGTTCCCCACCAGCTGATAACGCGGTAATCCTAGTAATAGTAATTATTTCCTAGTGTATAACATGCAAAGTGATAAGTTAGGTATCTCTAATTCCTTGGTCCGGCAAATAGAGAATTTCACCCCGCATGTTGGTCCGGCTACGTGTGTATAATTTACTAACCCTTATATTTACCTCATATTAGACATCACATCGATGTATGTCTTAGTTTTCACCCTCGCACCAATCGACATTAGACTATTAGATAGTGTCACACTAAATCTATGTTGATAATTCTTTTCTTATTAACTACATCCTTGATCCGGCAAGTAGCAGCAAGGCGAGTTCTAACGTTGGCCACTGTTAAAAAGACTTCAAAATGAAAGAATTATCAATGCATGCAACACTATGCAAGAATTACTTAGTTACTATTGATACATTGTTAATCGCTCGTGGTTCCCACAATCCTAGTTGTGGGTTTAGTTAACCATATTAGCAAGAATACAATTCATATTTTTAGAAGAAGAAATCATGAACTTATGTAATGAAAAGAATAAATCCAGAATCTCAACTTGAATTTCAAAGTCAAAATCTTCAAAACCAACTTAGGAAATCAAAAATTGCTAAAGTTGCAAGTTAATCTCCCAAGTCAAGAACAAGAATAAAAGTAATAAAGTCTAACCCTCAAAAATGTGGTTTACATGCCCTATATATAGAAAAAAAAGTCCTAACTAAAAAGGAAATGAAATAAAGAGATAATGTTTCAGGACTAGGTTTCGATTGACGATAATAACCTACGAACTATGGATTGATATACGGTCCGTAGGTCCCTTCCGTTACTCAAGACATTGGAAAATTTCTAACTTAAAAATCTTCAAATCTCTGAACCAAACAACGGATCACCAGTACAGATCGTGGATTGATCTACAGTCCATGGATCCTCCTTCGTAGCTCCATACTTAGAATCTTCAAAATCAGGTATTGGAACCCCTCTCTGAATCATTTGACGGATCAGCAGTATGGTACGTAGATCAATCTATGGTCCATCGATTGCACCCGTGGTTCCACATTTGGTCAAGAACTCCTTTATCTTCCTCCATGCCTTAATTGACCATCTATGACACCCATCTACGGAGCATGAGTGGACCTACGGTCCGTGGATCACCTCGGTAGAGGCCCTTTTCTACACATCCTTCAGCTGTGTCTCTCAGTTTCAACGTCTAAACCTATTTCCTGTTAACATGATAAAAATACATAAAAACCAATACAAAATGGCCTTAGACACCCACAAATCTTAAGTGAAATGTATTAAAAGTACCATAAACTCAAGGTATATCAGCAGTAAAGAGTCCCCTTAAGTTAAGAGAAACTATGCAGAGGTTCAGTAATCTAAGGAAAGGAGATAGTGATGGGACATATTATGTTATTGAAATCAGGCACTTCGTCAGTTATAAGTGATGAGTTCCTTTATGAGTATGAAATTGGAATAACAAGGTTGTAGAGAGTTCTTGATAGAAGGAACATGAATAGTTACTAGTCAAGTTAAGTTAGAGCCTATTGTCAACCAGAATAGAGTTGATGTCGATGTGTCATCAAGTTAGAAAAGACTAAGTATATGTATTTAATCAGATAGAAGAGTATTCTTGAGATGATAGACCCAAGCTAGGCTTATAACCTTTGAAGGGGGAAACCCCATATTATTCAGAGGATGATGGAACTATTTGAGAGATAATGCGCAGTAAGTGAGTAAATAGTACTTCAGTTATGATGTGAAATGTGTTAGTAAATTGTAAGCATAAAGACTGAGAGGTAAGGATTGAATACTTGTCATAAGGACCTAGTGGATTAGTGTTTCTAAATTTGTGCATAGTAGTGGTAAGTTAGTGTATTAGGTGAGCAATCATGTTGATATTCGGGTTTAGTAATAAACATTAAGCTTGAATTTGAGATGAGTGTCATAACAAAAATAATGGAAACATGAGAGTGATGATGTTAGTCTTGAGATTTGATCTAGAAGGCTTGACATAAAGTAGGTGAGGAATTGAGGTGATTAGCTGCAATAGATATGAGTGGTACAAGTGAGAAACCCTAACATTTAGATAAGGGCAGTAAAGTGTGGCTAAGTCACAAGAGTAACGTAAGCATTAAGAGGTGTACTGCGAGGATATGTAATCAAAAGAGGTTGAGAGAAACACCTTATAAAGAGATCTTAGTACCTACTTATGGAGTGTTCGATAATCATGAGATAAAATTCTCCCGAGTGTTAGAATAAAAGAGGATATAGAGCAGTTTAGAGATGATGGAATAGGTCCATAGCTTTCAAGTGTCAGCTTTAGACCTAAGGGGCAGATGATAAGATGAGAAATCAAGACAAGTGTTCAAGAATAAGATAGTAATGAGTTCCAAAGAGTTTGGGAGATATCTTTTCGAAGGTCCTTGAAGTAATGGGGTGATGTTAGAAAGAGAAGGTCAATGATCTTATCATGATAGTGATGGTGTATTTATTCCATCTAAAGTTATACATGTGAAGGAAAAGGAGGATGAGGTTTTGCTATGAGAAATAACTAAATGAGATCCCTTAGGTGAGTCCTTAGTTGGTTCCGGATAGTAAAGCAGCCAATTCTAGTTGGTGTGGCAGAGATGATAAGAGTAACTCCGTCCCATACCTAATCCAGCCATCATTCGAGGATGAATGATCCCAAGGGGGAGATATTGTAACACCCCAGAAATTTATTTTAACAAAGAATCGTACTATCCTTCGTTGTGAGTAGGATTTTACCAAGAAATTTAACATTTCTTGAGTATTAAGGTCACTAGATGTAGCACCTCGAGTTCCAAAAAGAATTAAAGAGAATTCTTTCAAGTCCTTCCAAAGTTCTTCTAAGCTTTAGGTCAAATTCAAACGGTCATAACTTTTAGCACATGATGAGTTAGGTGGCCTATAAGATATCAAATGAAAGGTATTTAAATTATCTTTCTAACGCCACAAAGTTTGCTAAGTTTCGAGGTGGAATCAGTGAGATATTCCCTTTTGTAGTCAGGCTGTCCAATTAAGAAAACTTACCCGAAAATAGTAACGGTTATTTTGGTCATTTCCTTATGCAATCAGATTTAATTCATTTTTAGTAAGGTTTTAGGGGTCTAATCTGATTAGGTCCAGTTATATAATCCTAATATATGCGTAGGGTTTAGTTGGGAGTTCAAGAAGATAAAAAAAGAGAAAAGAGGAGAGGATCAAAGCATTCGTTAAGATTCTTGAGTTTTGTTGCGGATTTTCACCATGGGTTTAATCCCTAAGAGGTAAGTAAGTTTCCATAGTGTTGGGTTCGTTCACCCACACGCCAAACATGATTTTCATATTCGAATTCATCCATAAAGATTGAAAGATTTAAGTTCTTGATAAGTGTTCTTGACGTTCATTGTAAATCTTGTTTTGTTGGGGTTTTGATGAATTCTTGAGATGAAAGTTAATGATTTGTATGTTGTTTTGAGTAGATTAGTGTGTACTTAGGTGGTTTAATTAAATCTAAGGAAAATTTGATAAAAATAAATGGATTAGAAGAAATTTAGGGTAAAAAAATGAGAGACGAAATTCGTCAAAAATTTTCTTCAGGAGGGGCTAGGGCAGCGCGCCCTAAAAATGCGCCAATAAGCAGCCTCTAAAGTTAAGGGGTTGGCGCCCCACGCCAGGAATGCGCCAGGGTCGCCTGCCCCGACTCCTTTTTTGTCGGTTGTTCAGTTTGAGTCCCTTTTAAGTGTACCTTCACTCCCTTTTGATTCTAACTACTCTTATCTACTTCTAAACACCTAGAAATCATTCATAACATTAATCATAACCTTGAATTAATTATTCAAATTCAAGGTAGAGTTAATAGTTAAGTCTTCAGAGTTCTTTCGAACATTTTGAGAAAGTCCCTTTGAGTCTCTTTGAGGAGTCTTCAACAATTTATAATAACTCATTTCAAGACTCGAGCATGTGAGTATGAGAATGAGGAGATTGTGTTCATGAGTCTACATTATCATCACGAGATCCTTCATATCATGAATAATAACTCTTGAATCCATAATTCAAATTCAAGAGAGAGTTAAGAGTAGATTTCAAGAAAGCCTTTGAGTTCAATTGTGAATCTTTTGAGATCAACTATCAATTTGAACTATGTTTTGAGGAAGTAAGTATGAGAATGAGAAGAGTCGCATATGATGTGCTGTGAAATCTTGGCACATTTGATGCTCGAAAACTAAGGATTAATACTAGAATTGAGTGTATTTATATAGATATGATGTGTTTGGTAATGTTTGTACAGGTAAAACATATGGACGTGAAAGCGGAAAGAAAAGAAGAAAATGCAGAGTGAAAGTGAAAGTGGATCAAGTAAAGACCACGGAAGGCCTCACGAGCCGTGGTCTTCACTACGGTCCGTGAAAGTGATCGTGATGCCTTTCCAGTGAGCAGGCTTTGAGAAGGCAACTTGTGGAAATGTCAAGTAAGGACCATGGGAGACATGACGGAACGTAATACCTTTGACGGGTCGTGATGCGGTTCGTAAAGTTGAAATAGTGAAGAGACCTTGAGAAGCTGAGGAGTGCATTGGCCAAGTGAAGACCGCGGGCACCTATACGGACCGTGGTCAGTGCCACGACCTGTGGTGACATCCGTGATAGGAATACAGTGTGCAAACCTTGAAGAAGTCAGTTTTGAGAGTTGAAGTACAGATCAAAGAGGGCTTCATGGACCGTGAAGCCCTTGACAGATCGTCAAAAAGTTCGTGAAGTGCATTACAGTTCAGTCCTATTTCGAGTAGGACTCTTTTTAAAACAATTTATTTGAATTAATTAGGTCTTTTTTAGTTTTTTTTATCTCGTCTTATCTGGAACTAAGAGCATAATTTCAAATATTCTTAGCTTTGGTTTTTGACGATTAACATAGAATCAAGTTTCAAAGTTGGATTTTTGGTTTTGAATTATCATTCGTTCAGTGAATTTGCAGAATTTGGTAAGTATATTTTCTTAATGTTTTCATTAATAATTTTTGTATGTTTACGTGAAATCATGAGTGGCTAAAACACCACAACTGGGATTGTGGGATCTATGACGTAAATCTAAGTATAATTTCGTAAAATAAGTGAAAGTCAACTTATATTTGCAAATTATAATTTATCTTGCATTACTCATATATTCTAATGAGTGCACGCATTAGAGTTAGCATGTATCTGTCATTTGTTCGAGACAAAAATGATAGTTTGGAAAAAGCTAAACTAACCTGAAGAAATAGAGTCAAAGTTCGAGTTCGAGAGAAAAGAACTTTAGCACTATCGTAATCGAGGATAAAACTTGTTAGCACTCTAGGACCGAGAGGGCTATAGTGAAATTTATCTAATTAGACTGAGAAGTGTTAGATATATCTATCCCGCCTGTATTTTGAAGAGATGAATTGCCTGAAACTCATTTATGGAAAAACACTAGATGAAGCATTATAGGGAACACAATCCTATTTTCAATTAATTATCGAAACAACTTTAGAATTAATACTTTGTTAATTGTTAATCTGGAATTTGCTTAATCTTAGTTACGAGGATACAACTAAACCCAATTTACATTCTGTAATAGTTTTCTTTAAGAAATAATAATAGCATTTGGGTAAACGCGACAGTGAAACCATTTCTATAAAGAAATTCTATGTGGGATCGACCTCAACTCACGTTGAGTTCTATAAATTAACTTTGACCATTTATACCTCTTAATTGAGGTGTAAGTTTGGACGTATCCAATTTTGGTGCCGCTGCCGGGTATCGAACCTGGGTCACCAAGAAAAAGAAAAGTTTTTGTTCTTACGCATTAAATATCATATTCTTGGGTCTCCGAAGATACTATGTCACAACTCAAGCTAAAATCCTAAGTTGAGGGTGATTGCAACCCAAGCAGAAAGAAGAAGTAAGAAGGTTCAACCGGTTAGCCGAGAGCACAAAAATAAAAAATATAAAAAATAAACAAGGAAAGAAAATAAAAGAGAAGATAATGGTTGTTGAGATGTACCAAAATGAAGAAAAAGAGGGAATTGCTCAGAAAGTGTTGTGTGCAAATGAAACTTTGGAGATCCAAGGTACTAGTCACTCGCAAACCCAAATATCCATTCCCTAGCATGAGCCTATGTTACAAGTCGATAAAGTCCTACAGTGATCCTAGTTCGGGTGTTTGAAAGATAGAGTGTAGAAAGCAAGGGCAAGCATATGGTCATTTATTGTTACTGTTAGAAGTTCTTTGAGAGTATGAGCGTAGAAATTAGTCCCAATTATCATGAGTGAGAGACTTCTTTGGTGTGATGTCACAGTGATTGCAATTGATAGTAGATTGTGTTAGCTGATAGTACACAGGCATAAGCATGGTCGACTGTGAGTAATGGGATGTCATATATTGATCCTTGCATGATAGATTGTTGGTTTTGAATATAATTTGTGATTGAGATGGGAGCTGCACAATGTCAAAAAGATTTTGAATGTTTGATTGTTGAACATATTATTTTTCTCATCACTTGAGGAAAAGTAATAGTTCTAAGTTGAGGATGTTGATGTGCCGCGAAATCTTGGCATATTTGATGCTCGAAAACTAAGGATTAATACTAGAATCGAGTGTATTTATGTAGATATGATGTGATTGGTAATATTTGTACAGGTAAAACATGTGGACGTGAAAGAGGGAAGAAAGAAGAAAATGTAGAGTGAAAGTAAAAGAGGATCAAGTAAAGACCATAGAAGGGCTCACGAGCTGTGGTCTTCACTACGGTACGTGAAAGTGATCGTGGTGCCTTTCCACTGAGCACGGTTTGAGAAGGCAACATGTGGCAATGCCATGTAAGATCCACGGGAGACTTAACAGACATCATTGGGATACCTCCGAGTATATGCACTCACAAATGCAAGAGGTGGTCAAAAAAGAGATCATCAAGTGGTTAGATGTTGTGGTGGGGTACCCCATTTCTGACAGTCATTAAGTTAGCCCAATGCAATGTGTACCCAAAAAGGGTGGTATAACAGTGGTTGCAAATGCAAAGAATGAGTTGTTCCCACAGAGACCAGTCACTGGATGGCGAGTGTGCATGGACTATAGAAAGCTGAACAAGTGGACCTCGAAGGATCACTTCCCAATGTTATTCATGGACCAGATGCTTAACAGTTTGGCTGGAAAAGGGTGGTACTGTTTCTTAGATGGATACTCTAGACAACCAGATATCAGTTGCTCCTGAAGATCAACAAAAGACCACATTTACATGTCCTTATGGCAGCTTTGAATTTAAACGCATGCCATTTGGACTATGTAATGCACCAACAACTTTCTAGAGGTGTATGATGTCTATCTTCTCAGAAATGGTGGAAGACACTCTAGAGGTATTCATGTATGACTTTTCAGTGGTAGGTGATACTTTTGATGACTGTTTGCTAAATCTTAGTAGGGCTTTACAGAGATGCGAGGAGGCTAATCTTGTGCCGAATTGGGAGAAGTGCCATTTCATGGTCAAGGAAGGTATATTCCTTGGTCACAAGGTATCATGAAAGGGGTTAGAGGACGACAAGGCCAAACTTAAGGTGATTGAAAAGTTGCCTCCACCTATCTGTGTGAAGGATGTTCGAAGCTTTTTAGGACATGCCGCGTTTTATAGGCATTTCATCAAAGACTTCTCCAAAATTTCACACCCCTTGGTTAGGCTTTTGGAGAAGGATGTGAAATGTGCTTTTGATGAGGCATGTCTACGAGCCTTTAAATGCATGAAGGAGAAGCTCATTTCTTCCCGAGTGATCATTGGCCCAGATTGGGCTGAACCATTTGAGGTAATGTGCAATGCTAGTGGTACTGCCTTAGAAGTTGTGTTGAGGCAGAAGCACAACAAATGTTCCATCCGATCTACTACGCAAGCAAGTCACTAAATGGAGCACAACGAAACTACACAGTCACTGAACAGGAACTACTGGCTGTGGTGTATGCTTTCGAGAAATTCAGAGCCTACTTGCTGGGTACTAGAGTGATAGTCCACATGGATCGTGCATCTCTAACATACCTCATAGAAAAGAAAGATGACAAGCCAAGGTTGATCAGATGGGTGTTGTTGCTTCAAGAGTTTGATTTTGACGTTAAGGATAAGAGAGGTTGCAAAAACCAGGTGGTTGATCACCTGTCTAGGTTGGTTACTGAAAAGAAAGAGGAAATTGAGCTAAAAATCAATGATTCATTCCTGGACGAGCAGGTATTAGCTGCAACTCTTGATTTTATTCCTTGGTTTGTTGATTTTCCTAACGTACTTGTTAGTGATTTGATGCCTGATGGGCTGACATTTCAGCAAATAATGAGGTCCATGCATGATGTAGGCAAGTATTTTTGGGATGAACCTTATTTGTACAGAGTGTGTGCTAATAATATCATCAGGCGATGCATCCCTGAAGCTGAGATGCTGCACATTCTAGAGGCCTGTCACTTCTCTCAAGGTTTGGCACACCCAGAGCTATTATCAGTGATGGCGGTTCCAATTTCGGCAACGAGGTTTTCAGTGCACTTCTAGCCAAACATGGGTTTAAGTAGCACAAGGTGGCAACACCTTATCACCTGCAGAACAGTGGCAAAGAAGAGGTGTCCAATAGAGAAATAAAGGCGATTCTGGCAAAAACAATGAATGCCAACTCGATAGATTGGGCACAAAAGTTAGATGATGCTCTACGGGCATATCAGACAACTTTCAAGACACCTATTGGTATGTCTCCATATCAATTGGTGTTTGGAAAGACAAGTCATTTGTCGATTGAGCTTGAGCATATGAGAGGTCTGCTTTGAAGAAGCTGAATCTTAGTTGGAGTGACACGACGAACCTGAGATTGGATCAAATCAATGAGGTGGATGAGTTCCACTTCAGAGCCTATGAAAGGTCTGCACTGTACAAGGAGAGGAAGCAGCTATATCATAACAAGCATATTGAGAAAAGAACCTTCACACTCCTGGTGATTTGGTGTTACTTTTTAACACCAGACTTTGTCTTTTTCTGGGAAAGTTGCGATCCAAATGGTCTGGATTTTTTAATGTAACTCAGGTATTCCCGTCGGGTGCTATTAAGCTTGAGAATGAAAAGGGTGAGAGGTTCAAGGCCAATGGTCAGCGAATCAAGGCATACTTAGCCGTTCCAGAAGAAGTAAAAATAATGGAGGAATGTAAGCTTCATGAAGTCTGAGTAATCAAGTAACCTGCATCGCGCCGCAACATTAAATTGTGCGTTGCTTGGGAGGCAACCCAAGATTGTAATTGTAATAGGTAGTTTCCTTTTTCTCATTTTTCTTTAATTTTATCGAGCCACAATATGTTGATGTATGCAGGAAGGATTTGGAATAAGAATTGCAGGAACTGGGTAAAGACAACTCTTCACAAGCAGTCCCATGGGCCGTAGTTCCCTTCACGAGTAACTTCACGGCCCGTGATCCTCAACAACAGCCAAAGGAGGCTACTAGAAATTGCCATAAATGGGTTCATGGAAGAGTTCACGGTCTGTCAAGCTTTGTACAGACCGTCTAGCCTCTAGTGAACCTCAGGTAAGTTATCCCTAACCAAGTCATGCCCACGGATGTCTCTACGGACCGTTGTTCCCTTCACGGGCAACTTCACGGTCCGTCGTAGATAACCCAATTGTACAATAACCCGACCCAACCCGCGTGCATATAGAAATTAATTTGAAACGCTTATATAGTTCATAAAGCGCCAAAAGTCAATTTTTTTTCTCTTCACTCCCATATATAACAGTTCCCAAAGATATAGCAAGGGTTTCCACCATCCATAAAGTCTAAATTCATCAGAGAATCAAAACCCTAGTTCTAATCTGTCAACAATTTGAAGTTAGAGTTCATTATCTTTCTTTCTGGACGAAAATTGTGACCCTATTCAAAGTAAGTTTACTATTAACTTGTTATAAGCATGAACTTATTAATAAACAAGTTAGAACTACTATAATTGTGTCGAATTTGAGCATTATTGTTGATAAATGATCATTGATGATACCTAATGGGTGTGGGTTAGTTGAAATTGGTGTTTTTCATATATGGGTTTGTGAAAGTTGAGTGGAACTAAGTGTTGATGTATGGGTTTGATGAATTCTTGCGTAATTAGTGTAAATGATGATATGAGTGTATGTTTGAGTCCTAGTTGTCAGTATAAATGGTTTATGTATGAGTGTCATGCCGATAAATTAGAGAGAAATTGTTGAAATTTTATGATTATTCTCATAGATATGTAGTTATGATTATAGTGAGATATAGATAGTGTTTGATTTACATGGCGATTGATAAATGCAGTAGAATGGTTGGTCTCCTATGCTAATAGGTCTCGTAACTTTGTTATGGGGTGAAATTGGGCATCGGTTCTTGTTGGAAAAAGAGGAGCACTGAAAATGGCTCAAGTGTAAGTCCACGAGGGGCTTCACGGACCGTGGGATCAACTACGGATCATGAAACTCCTCGTGGACCACACTTAGCCGTCCGTGCTCCATTCTAGTAACTTGTCCCACATAGTCATGTCACCAACTGATGTTCACGAATGTAACACCCCAGAAAATGGTAGGATAAACTAGAGCCTTATCGTGTGGGTTAGAGTAACTTTAAGTCAACAACTAGGCTGTTTTAGAGCTTGAATGAATGAGGAGGGAGTCTAGGGTGAAGCCTAGGACCCTAAACAACCTAATAAAAATAAAGGAAAACAACACCTACCTTTGGTCTACTCGGCGATGGGAAAAAGCTTCGCCCATATGCCTTAGCGATGTGCCAAAGGGCTCTCCTCGCCTAATGGACAGCCTCCCATTAAGTCCTAGCTACTGTAACAAAGGGCGAGATGGGTTGAGGGTTGCCCAATGGGTTGGCAATTTTCCCATTGCACCTCCCCATCGCCTAGTAAGCTGCCCACTTAGGGAGCTCACTGTAACTATGCGCGATACCAAGGTGCATTAGGAGTGTCGCCTAAGTGCCTTGGCGATCCAATGGTGCCAAAGGGCGAGCTTCAACGTGGGAAGACTAGAAATTTGAGTTTAATGAAGGGTCTTTTAGTAAATCTTTCCTAAACTTGAACCAACAGTTTCTGTTGTATTCCTACTTTTAATATAAATACTTTTTAGATGCAAATTCTTCCTTTTTAATCATTTTTAAAAGAGATTAAAGAAGACCCAAATTCTTTCAATATTTCTTTCTCTAGAAGTTCATCCATTGAAGAACACCAAGAACTTGAAGATTAGGGTTCAAGCTCCAAGATTTTCATTCCAATTCCTGGGCAAGGCTTCGATTAAGGTATGGGGACCTTGATTCATGGAACACCTTTCTCCATGAAGCCCTTCAAACTCTAATTTCTAAATTGGTATATAGTTCAAAAACTAGGGTTTCTATTCTAACTATGGGTTCTTCCTAAAAATGATTTCATCTTGTTAAATGCATTATCCTATGGATGATTTGATGTTTAATGATTATTTTCATTGTAAAATTCCCCTTGAACCCATGAATACCCCCCCCCCATGACCCCAATTTCAAGTATTGTGATGGGTGTATTGATGCAAGATGATTATTATGAATTGTTACTATATGAATATAGTTATTGAATCTTGTTCTATCCATGCCTATTGTAGTATCTTTGGTTGTAATTGTGAGACATGATTCATCACCTTAAAAAGGGGTAATTGCTAGGGTTTGTGCATATGAATGAAACATGTGTATAAACTATTGATTCATTTAGAAAGTAAATCTCCTATGACTAATGTTTAAAGTTGGTATTGTTGAAAAGTAGTTCTTCCCTTACCCTTACACTTGAGATTATGTGTATTGTCTAGTATGATGATATTGTTGTTGTTGGGTTGTTGCAAGGACAATTACACACACATATACTTCATTCATAAACATGATTATGATGTAATCAAATGGTGTTAATTGAAAGTATAGTTCTCATATGCACATTTACACATTATTATGCATGAATTGTACATAAACCATGTTGATCTTATTGTGTTGATTGGAAGTCCATTCTCAAGAGAACACATGATCTTGGTAAGAAAGTTATCCTCACATACTAATTATGATTCTAAAGTTGAAAGTACATTCTTACCTTTAATGAATCCTTGAGCTATTTAATGAATTGTATTGAATGAGGGGTAGAGAACATCCTTTACATATGTAAATACAATTCAAAGACTAATGACGTATAATTTGGGAATTATTGCTTAGCACCAAATGGATATGGACAATGAGGTAAAGGCCCTCCCGCCAATGCAATGCGTTGAGGGTCATCCACAAGGGAACTCATGAGATGGAAGCCCCTCCGCCAGTGCTATAGGGTGGGTTTCTAGAAGCAATGTCCGTATCCTAGAACTATGTGGCAACATAGGACCTTAGCTAGTGGATCCACCATAAAGCAAGACATTTTAGTTCTACCCTAGGCAAGTAGAACACCTTTCTCAGTGTAGGGTTACACAACACCAGATTCCATGTAGCTCACATGGTCTATGTTGGTTATGGCTACCTTTCCCTAAATAATGAAGAAAATGAATGATGCACGAATCATGCTATAACTTCTTGGTAAATTTTCTTAGTAGGAGTGGGGGTATGGGACTTCACTCCCACATTGCACAAGTGGGTTTAGTAAGGTGTTATAGTATGGTTCATTTGCATTATGATGAGATTCACTGTATGCATGTGTATTGAATGGTTAGTTGATGTCTATGAATTTACTTATATTCAAAGTATTATGCATGACTATTTCCTTATTTGTGACCAATGATATTAATGAGGTCTGAAGATGTTGTACGTGACCAAGGTAGCTTCAAAGGGGTATTTAGTAAGGTTGGTATTATGGAATGCCAACCATACATTGCACAAGTGCTTCCTTGGTGTTGGTAAGGTGTTGATATTATCTTGAAATAATTATAAGTGTGATTGTGGCTTTTGTTGCACGTTGGATATACACGTTGATTTCCAAACTCAATAAATGCGTCATTTTCACTAAATTGTCCATTTTATCATGTTTAAGGATTTTATGCATGTTTCCATACTTAGTACATATTAGGTAGTAACCCCTTCTTCCTTCTACTACTAAATGAGTAAAGGTTCCGGCTAGGTGACTTCACTCCCATTCGAAAATGACTTGGATTGCTATCTCCAAGTAGTTGGTGAGTCCTCAAGTTCGAGGACGGGATTTCCTATTTTCTTAGACATGTTGTATCGTGTATATTGAGACTTTATATTGATGTATAAGGGCTAAGTCCCAAACTTTGTATTCTTTGGTTTAGATGGTCTACGAGACAAATGTCTTGATTCTTATGATTTCTTATATGGAAAAATCAAATTGAACTTTGATTGTAAAAGTTTTAAATTTTCTACATTAGTTCTATGTCTTCTATTATGATGATGTTAGATGGCTTGTAGGAGACCCCTTCAGTGTCAAGTATGTCGTGTTACGACTTAAGAGAAAAATATTCTAAAAACGTACTATTCTATTGTAAAATAATAATAATGGTTCCAGCTCCTAAAACTTAATAAAGAGTTTAGTATTTATAGCCATCATAAATTAGTATTGGAGGATAGCTCGGCGAAGTTAGTCGAGTTCGCCGAATGACTCAGCGACTCACCCTTCTTCTGTCTCATCGTCGTTTCGTGCTTGCCTTCAGCATCTTCATGTTCTGGACTATTTGGCGGTATAGTACTGCTTCGCCAAACTTTTCGGCGAAGCGCCGACTGCTACTTTCATCGCCTTTTTTATCCTCTTCCTTCAAGGCTTCGCATACTGGAACAAAGGGCGGGATCTGTCCCTTTGGCGACTCACCAAGTGTGCTTGGCGGAGCTCAAGTTTCAGCTTCTTCGTTCTTTTCAGTCTTTTTGTTCCTTTTTCCGCTTAAGTGCTCATTCTTCCACTAAAACTTCAAATACCTGAAACTTAAGAATTTTCATCAAATATTGAGATAAAATAAGCATTCGAGGACACTATTTCTATCAAAATAAATCCCGAAAAGAGTCCAATTTAAAGCTTTCAATGCCCGCAATGCTTTGTGTTCTAACTCTATGGGCAAATGACAAGCTTTACCATAAACCAACTGATATGGAGACATCCCGACAGGTGTTTTGTAAGCAGTCCAATATGCCTATAGTTCATCATCGAGTTTCCTAGACCAGTCAGTTCTATTGACATTTACTGTCTTTGCCAAGATGCTTTTGATTTCCTGATTCGACACTTCTACTTGGCCACTTGTTTGGGGTTGATATGGGGTTGCCACTTTGTGTTTCACCCCATATTTACTCAGTGTCATTAAGAACCACTTATTGCAAAAGTGAGATCCCCCATCGCTAATGAATTCTCTCGTTGTGCCAAATCTTGCGAAGATGTAGCATTTCAGGAATTGGACAACGTTTTTTCCTTCGTTGTTTGAAAGTGCGATGGCTTCTACCCATTTGGGAACATAGTCTACAACCACTAAGATATATTTATTTCCAAACAAGCTCACAAATGGGCCCATGAAATCGATCCCCCATACATCGAACATCTCGACCTCTAAAATAGGAGTGAGATGTAATTCGTGTCTTCTGGACACTCCGCCTTGCTGCTGACATTTAGAGCATTTCTTTGCAAACTCATGTGCATCCTTGTAGAGTGACGGCCAATAGTATCCACTTTAGAGAACTTTAGCGGCGATGCGAATGCCACCATGGTGACCTCCCACTGGAGATGTATGGCAAGCATGGAGAATTTCTACCGCTTCTTCTTCCGGAACACATCTTCTGATGACATGGTCAGCACACTCTTGGAACAAGTATGGTTCATCCCAAAATTACTTTTTAACATTGATCATGAATCTTTTATGTTGGTAAAAGGTCAACTCATCCGGCATCAGCCCACACACAATGTATTTTGCAAAATCTGCATACCACGGCGTATGTTTGAGGGATATTGCAAACACCCGTTCATCGGGGAAAGAGTCGTCTATGTCAACCACATGATCAACATTCGCCCTTGCTTCCAACCTTGATAAATGATCAGCTACTTGATTTTCGCATCCTTTTTTATCTTTTACCTCGAAATAAAATTCTTGTAACAGTAGTACCCACCTAATCAATCGTGGTTTTTCATCTTTCTTTGCCATCAAGTACCGGAATGCAGCATGATCAGTGTGCACGATCACTTTGGTGCCTAGCAAGTATGCTCTGAATTTTTCAAATGCATAAACTACTGCAAGCAACTCTTGTTCGGTGACCATATAATTTAGTTAGGCACTATTTAGATTCTTACTTGCGTAGTAGATTGGGTGAAACGGTTTGTTACACTTTTGCCCAAATACAACCCCCAGTGCCATACCGCTAGCATCACACATTAACTCAAAAGATTCGGACCAATTTTGGCTGATGATTATCGGAGTGGATATTAGTTTCTCTTCTAAACATTGAAATTCAGCTATACAAGCATCATTAAAGTGGAACTTCACTTCCTTCTCCAAGAGTTTGCATAATGGTAGTGCAATCTTTGAGAAGTCTTTAATGAACCTTCTGTAAAATCATGTATGCCCCAAGAAGCTGTGAACACCCTTTACTAAAATCGGTGGGGTAATTTGTCAATGACCTTAATTTTTACCTTGTCAACTTCCAGCCCCTTTTGCGACACCTTATGCCCAAGAACAATACCTTCTTTTACCATAAAGTGACATTTCTCCCAATTCAGAACCAAATTCGTTTCCACGCTTCTTAGGAGTACTTGTCCTAAGTGAGTAATGCACTCTTCGAATGTATCCCCTATGACTGAGAAGTCATCCATGAACACCTCCATAGAGTCATCGACCATATCTGCAAAAATAGACAGCATCCAATGCTGAAATGTTGTTGGGGCATTACATAGCCCGAATGGCATTCTTTTGAATGCAAATGTTCCATAAGGGCAAGCAAAAGTGCTTTTCTCTTGATCTTCCGGTGCAATAGAAATTTGGTTGTAGCTGGAATACCCATCCAAAAAATAATACCACCCTCTTTCTGATAACCGGTCAAGTATCTGATCCATAAAGGGCATTGGAAAATGGTCTTTCTCGGTCCATAAGTTAAGCTTTCGGTAGTCCATGCATACTGTCCACCCAGTCACTGGTCTTGTTGGCACAAGTTCTCCTTTTGTATTTGAGACTACGGTTATACCTCCCTTTTTCGGTACACATTGCACCTGACTTACCCACTTACTCTCTACAATAGGGTAGATCACTCCCGCATCTTGCCACTTCATGATCTCCTTTTTTACCACTTCTTGCATTGGAGGGTTTAATCTCCATTGATGTTCTACACTAGGTTTGCATTCACTATCGTGCCGAATCTTGTAAGTACAGATGCCGGGAGGAATTCCTACTATATCGGCTATTGTCCATCCAATAGCTTTTATATGCTTCCTCAGTACTTCAATGAGCAATTTCACCTGCCCTTCAAGGAGATTGGCGGCGATAATTACCGGTAATGTATTATTGGCTCCTAAGAAGGCATATTTGAGGTGCGAGGGTAGGGCTTTTAACTCCATATTTGGTGGTTCTTCTGTTGATGGCTTTGCAGGGGGACTTTCTTTACTTTTCATGTCGATATCCAACTTGATTAGATTCCTTGAATATGCTCTTAATCCTGATAAAGAAGCTACCACTTCCTCGTAATCCTAAACTTTGTATTCCTCATAATTGGCAAGTACAGATTCAATGGGTTCATATTTGTGCATTAAATGACTTACACTTGTTACTGCCTCATCTATCACATCATCAGTAAACACCACGTGGATATTACTTGGTTGATTCATGGATTTACAGCTATTGAAGGTCACTTCATTATCGTTCACACAGAACTTCAATTTCCCGCTTTCAACATCCACAAATGCTCTCCCGGTAGCTAAGAATGGCCTACCTAAAATAATGGGGATTTCAGCATCGATCTCACAATCTAGAATCACAAAATCAGCTGGAAAGATGAACCAATCCACTTTTACCAATATGCCATAGAGTATCCCCACTGGGTGCTTGATTAATCGATCAGCCATAAGGAGCCTCATTGTGGTTGCCTTTGGTTCACCCAAACCAAGTTGCTTGTATATTGCATAGGGCATCAAGTTGATGCTTGCTCCTAAATCGCATAAGGCTTTAGCGAATTGGAGCATGCCAATTGTGCACGGGATTGTGAATGCACCACGATCTTCTCTCTTAGTGATTGAATAAGTTGTCATAATTGCAGTGCAACTATGGGGCACCTCAATCGTTTCATAGTCCAAACTTCTTTTCTTTGTAACTAGTCCATTCATGAATTTGGCATATCCCGGCATTTCCAACAATGCTTCTATCAGAAGGAGGTTAATCGATAAGCTCTTGAATACTGACAATTTTTTTTTGAACTTCTCATCTTCATTCTTCTTTTTCAAACGTTGGGGAAATGGTGGAGGTATCTTGGGTAAAGGGTGTACGACTTTTGGAACTTGAACTTGTTGCTTTGTTTCCTCCTGTGGTTCTTTAGTGAGGGTTTGTAGAATAGGTAAATCTTGTTCCTCCACACCTTGGCCCTCTTCATGCTTTTGAGGATCCTCATCTTCCAACACATTCCCTATTGCCACTTTACCGCTACGGGTAACCACAGCCAGCTCTCTTTCATTATTGTCCCTCAGTGTTTTGGAGGTTAATTGAGCTGATAATAGACTCAATTTACCTTCCAGCATTTTAATGGCATCAACATGAGAATTCACTTTACTGTTCAATGATGAAAAGTCATCTTTCATCCCTTTTAGAAAATCATTAGAGCCCTCAACTTTATCGAGTATGCGCGATATCAAAGCATTTACCCTAGGACTACCTGCACTCCCTTTAGATTTCGAGCTCTCACTCAAATAAGTATGGTCTTCTTCTTGATCATCCCGCTCAGCCCCATCTTGCCAACATCTCTTTGTTTCTTCACCACTATAATAATTCCAACCTTGATTTCCACCCCGCGGTTGATAGCTTGGGTGGAAACCCTCCTCGTATCTTCTGGAGTTCCAACCTTGATTCACCCCCAATCTTGAGTAACCGGAAGAAGAACCCTCCTCAACTCGAAATACTCCACGTGTCCTATTTATAGATTCTTGTAGGATTTTCATTTGAGATAACATCTTCTTGATGTTTTCGTCCCTCTCCTTTTCTTTTTTAATTTGTTCTTGCGTTAACCGGAAACATAGTGGGGAAACTTGATCCTCTTTGGTATACCATGCCTGGTTTACTTTAGTCATACCATCTAGGAGAAATGAGGCCACTTCAAATAATTGTAACATTATTCCTCCTTGCGCCAATCGATTAGTTATCCCTTTATTAACTGAGTCCAGACTGCGGTAAAAGTATTGGAGCAGCAATTCACCAGGCAGTCCATGCGTTGGGCACTTACGCAAACATCTCCTGAACCTCATCCATGACTCTTGAATTGGTTCACCCTTATTTTTCTTGAAATTATGCTTATCGTCTCTCAGCTTCATCATTCTTGATGGAGGAAAGAATCTTTCGTGAAATGCCATAACCAGCTCCTCCCATGATTTAATGGAATTGTTGGGATGCTCAACCAACCATTCAGTAGCTCCCCCAGTCAATGATAATGGGAATAAGTGAAACCGTATGGATTCTTGAGATAGGTTCTTGAATGATTAAGGGGTGCACACTTCCACAAAGCTTTGTACATATTCGTGCGGATTTTCAATCTCTAACCCTCCAAATAAACCTCTTGAGTGTATGAGTTGGAGTTTTGCGCTGGTAACTTCAAACATTACTTTTCTGTCAGCTTGTGGCATGCAATTTTCACCCATATCAGCAGAGTTACAAACACTATTATCATCGTCAATGTCATCTTGATGAAAAACACCACCTCTTGAGTGGCCCGTTTGGCAACTATTCTCCCCGTTTGTATTCATATGTCTTGTTGTGGCACACAAATACTCAAAACAAAACTGAAAATTAGGTAAGTAGACTACAACTAAGAAGAACAAAAATTCTCAAATAACACCACTGCCCGGCATCGGTGCCATTTTGATATTTGTCGTAATCAATGACACCACTTCCAATTCAAGTGTCTACTGTTACTCCCAAGTATACACGCAAGTGTACGTGGTCGCGCAAGTAATACAGATTCTTTAAAAAATGAGTTATCATTTCCAAGGGACTTATGATCAATTTATATTTAACACTTAATTCTACAAATAAAAGCAAAAGTAACCTTTTCAAGAATTGATGATTTATTGTTGACTACTACGAATTATGAACTAAAAGGAAGTAACTAATTGTGAACAACTTTAATATTATGTTTCAAGCAAGTTAAAAGCAATTCCAGGGATGCAGCATATACTGAATATCATGTATCTTATTATTGGCCTAGAACTAATTTCAGTTGTCAAGTTACTGGTTTATAGGGTTAATTATATGAGTCGGGCTATACACCTCTAATCGCCTACCCCAATTAGCTACCTAACTACATCGTTGAGCGAGGATAAATAGACTAATTAGCGAGCATTTATATTTCATCCTATTTGGTAACCAAGCGAGTAATTCGTCCGGGCGTCACTCCTAACACAAATCACCTTGACTTAATGGGTCAATCAAGCTCTCTATATCCTCTGGTCTATTTAACCTCTCCTCTCCTGATTTTAAGGTTAAACAATAGATTTATCTATAGATGGCCAGTCAAGAAATACTAAAACAAGAATATAAAAGTAGCATATAATGACAACCAAGAATTAATTCATAAAGCCTTAAATAATCAACAATCCATTAGTAGCTAAAGCCCAAGAACTAGGGCATTTAGCTACTCATACTATTAGAAAACAAGAAAATACAATAGTTCATGCAATTTCAAGAAATTAAAAGAGTTAAAGGATTAAAACATATTACACACTTCAATTCTTCCTCTTGCACACTAAATCAAAAGTTGAACCCTTACTAATGAACCCTATAGGTCTATTTATAATAATTAGAAAAACTAAGACCCAATCCTCAACCAACAAGGAGTCCTATTTAGTTGTATTTTCGCTGGAAAAGTCGGCATCATGGGGGGGCGCCGCGCCCAGCATCGCACCTGACCCTAGCCTCTAAAGTTCCCTCCTTGGCGCGCCGCACCTCTCAGCGCGCCTGAGAGGCATCTCTGAATATTTGGCGCAGGAGCGTCGCACCTCTCAGAGCGCCTGAGAGGCGTCTCTGAATGTTAACCCTTGGCGCCTCGCGCTTAGCAGTGCGCCTAGCCCTGGGGTCTTCATCCTTGGCCGCTTTTTATGCTTTTTTACGTCTCTTTTCTTCAATTTGACTCCAATTCCTTGACAGTTCCTGAAACAACTAATCATGTGTGTAAGTGTACAATCATTCCAATTTACACCAAAAATTAAGCTAATGACTAGAGATCATCTTTCAATCTAATTGACTTATGGGCAATTATTGACAACTTAGGCATATAAATATGTCTAAGATCACCATTCCACACTTAGAACTTTGTTTGTCCTCAAACAATCTCTAGACTATCAACTCTTTTTCACAACCCTTGGACTTATCAAACCCATCTCAAAATCAACCAAACATTTTTAATCATGATCTTGTAGTTCACAATGGGTGCAACCATTCAGAACATTTACACCAAGTACAACATATGCTCAAAGAATGACCCTTTTATTATTATTTTTGGGCTAATGCAAACTCATACAAATACATCAATTAGATAATCTTATATATGCCATGAATGCCCTCACTTGTTCTTGTTTAGTAAAGCCTTTCACTAAAACAACTTGCAATATCAACAAGGCCTATTTTTCAATTAATCAACTCACCCTCACAAAAGAAGTTCTTACTTTTCTCAACATACCATAAGCTTGCCAATAATGTATTATTACTTTCTCACATATTTCTCAAAGAATCAAGAGGAGTTTCATTAGATTGTAACGTTGGCTTAAGGTAAGGGAGGGAATATTTAGGAATTTTTTACTAAATACACCTCCCTAATGCACATGTCATTATTTTGCCAACAATTTTCTTTATAGCTCTTATTTCCTCCTAGTACATACTTCATGACTATTTACCCTTAAGACGGTCGTCATCCATCCATCATTGGGAACTGTCACTCCTATGACGACTCTAAGACTCGATAAAGCGATAAACTAGTCCTATTCGATTCAAAGGGACAATCCTCCGTAAAAGTACCGAAAACAAATGCTGAGGAACCCAAAATAAAAAAATTTAAACATTTAACTAAAAGCTACAACTAGACTTGATAAAGCAGTAAACAACTATATACAACAGAGACATATTTACCCCACCCCACACTTTAAAAACAAGCACTGTCCTCAGTTCACAATTAAAGCAAAGTATAGAGTTAGGAATACTCCTTCGGGCCGCTAGGTCTCGTCGTCACCGTGATCAAACACCATCAAGGCATTCGCATCCTCATCCCCAGCATCAGCCTCCTCATCATCCATATCCTCATCTACAGTAGCCTAATCAACATCTAACGGCTCAATAAAAGCGGGACCAGACCTGCACAGAAGGGCTGCAGTCTCGGTCAACGGATAGCGATCTACCAAGGTCTCAATTTCCTCGTCAGTAATCGGACGTCCACCTATCCGTAACTGTAGCTCTGCTATACCAAACATTCGTGCCATGACGCTGTCATCACGGGCTTGCCTTTCTGGAGCAGACAAGACAGGTCCATGGGACGTGTCTAGTGCCTTTGTGAGGGTTACATCAACTAATTTACCCGTCAGATCCGGGTGATAAGCAACGGTCATGTCCATTGTGTCCTCTTCCATACCTTCAGCCCTCAGAAAATGGGTGATCAACCCCCCATAACAGAATCTCCACCTCAAATTGTTCCTAAATTTCATCATATTTTGCCTCAAGATTTCCCCAACATTAATAGGCATTTCCTTCATCAGCATATAGACCAATACCATCCTATCCCTTGTCACATCAGTCAAATGTTTGGTAGGCAACAACACACTACACATTATTTTCAGCCATACCCTAGCAACCTGATTAAAGTTAGCAAAATTAAGGGTATTATGCCTCCCAGTATTCTTACTCCGCTCCCACCTAGCAGTCGAATCAACCCCACACAAAGTATGTCGGATATCCTTATAAGGAGGTTTATCCTTCAGGTTATTAAACTCATCAGGGTCACAATTTGGGGTTCCTAACAACTCATTCAGAATTCGGGCAGAAAACTTGATATCTCTCCCCCTAACAGGCACAGTCTTATAATTTGTTTCAGTTAGCCAATTAGCATAAAATTCTCTCACTAACGTCAAATTGCAATCTCCCGGATTGTCAAATATAAACCGCAAACCCAACTCATGAACAATCCGATATATATTAGGAAATTGCGACTATAACCTTACCTCATTCACAAATTCGTCACCCATATACTTCGCTTCTCTCTGGCAGTCGAACCATTCCCACCCATACCTTTCCACAGCCTTCTTACCAATTGTTTGCACTGGTTCCTGGCCACTAGAGGACCCGAAAGCTTCTCCTTTTCGACTTCACTCAGAACCTGCCAGACTCTTGACTTTGGGAGCCATCTCAACCTGTTAAGAAAAGAAAATGAATGAAAGGAAAAAATGAGAAAAATTAGGGGGGGTCGGGTATCTCAGTGAGGATGAGAGAAAAAGAAAAATTGGTGGGGGAATTATGGTTTAGAAATGGAAGAGAAGTGGGGAAGTTGGAGATTAAGTAGTGGAGTAATGGGGGAAAAGAAGAGGCGGAGAAAGATGAAGAGTTTTTAATGGAGGAAAGTGGGGAGTGAAGATGAAGAAGAAAGGGATTTGGAGAGAATTTGGGAATTAGGTTGGTTGGGGTTGAGAAAATATGTGGAATGAATGGAGGATTTGAGGGTTAAAAGAGGGTTGGGTCGGGTATCTGGGTAAAAAACTTGGATTTTAAAAAAAATTAGGGTATTGGCGCGATGGAGGGGGCGACGCGTCTCTCAGCGCACCCCATTAGTCCCTCTGAATTGTGGCGCCTGGCACGGTGCGAAGCTCAGTGCGCCTCAATATTGTCTCTGAATATTCATGACAGGCGCAGCTCGCTAGACAGTGCTCTTGGCTTCAATGATTTCAAAAAAAAAAAAAAAAAAATTTACTATTACAGGCTAAGTTACAAGTAATGAAAGAAAATCCTATCTAGCTATTACTAACTTAATTTCTAAAAATTGAAACCACGCTAAAATAATAATTTCCAGAATTCAAAGACGAACTACCTATCTATTACATTTTGTTCATGGGTTGCCTCCCATGTAGCGCTTAATTTAACATCGCGGCACGACTCAGCTTGGATCATTAATCATTTAGCTCAAGAGCTTCCCAATCACGATTTGAATCCTCACCGAAATAATGTTTCACCCTCTGCCCATTGACCAAGAACGTAAGGCCAGTCTTACCTTTAAGCTCAACAACCCCAAGTTGTGTCGTTCTGACCACTTCAAAAGGACCACTCCACTCCGACCTTAGTTTTTCGGGGAATAACCTTAGTCTAGAGTTAAAAAGTAGTACCTTATCTCCCGGATTGAAGGTACGAGCTACTATGTGCTTGTCGTGCCACCTCTTAGTCTTTTCTTTATATAGTTTGTCATTCTCATATGCATGGAGCCTAAACTCCTCAAGTTCATGTAGCTGATTCACTCTTTTTTTACCGGCTAGCTCGGGGTCTAAGTTCAACTTCTTGATTGCCCAATATGCTTGATGCTCTAATTCCACTGGAAGGTGACATGCTTTCCCAAATACTATGTGATAGGGAGAAGTCCCTATTAGTGTCTTGTACGCAGTCCTATATGCCCACAACGCATCATCTAGTTTTTCAGACCAACCCTTACTTTGCGCATTCACCATTCTCTGTAAAATTTGCTTCACCTCTCTATTCGAAACCTCCACTTGGCCACTCGTTTGAGGATGGTAAGCTGTAGCAACCTTATGACGAATAACATACTTATCAAGAAGATTTTTAACAAGATGGTTAATGAAATGCTTACCTCTATCACTTATAATTGCCCTCGGAGTTCCAAAGTGAGTGAAGATGTGCTTCTTGATGAACTTTATCACCACCCTTGAATCATTGGAAGGAAGAGCTACAGCCTCCACCCATTTACTTACATAATCCACAGCCACAAGAATGTATTGGTTTCCACTAGATGGTGGGAAGGGACCCATGAAGTCAAGACCCATGAAGTCAATACCCCACACATCAAAAAATGTTACTGAGCGGCATCTCATGTCTTTTTGAAATAGTACCCAACCTTTGGCATTTATCACAACCCTTCACAAAAGAAATAGAATCTTTAAATAACGAGGGCCAAAAGAAACCAAATTGTAGTACCTTATGAGCAGTATGCTCTCCTCCATAGTGACCTCCATATGGGCTAGCATGACAACTCTCGAGCACTTTGTGAACCTCAGATTCCGGAATGCACCTTCTCACTACCTGATCTACGCCTTGTTTGAACAAGAATGGTTCATCCCAAATGTAGAACTTGGCATCATGATTGAGCCTTTTCTTTTGTTGGGTGATTGCACCAGGAGGATAATCACCACTTACTAGCAAATTCACAATGTCTGCATACCATGTTACTTGAGAGATATCTAATTCCATCAATTGTTCATCCGGAAACTCTTCCCGAATTTGCTCACCTTCATTCACATGTGAAAAATCCTCCAACCTAGATAAGTGATCTGCTAGTTGATTCTCAGTACCTTTCCTATCTTTGATCTCAGGGTCAAATCCTTGGATAAGCAACATCCATCGAATTAGCCCTGTTTTAGAATATTTTTTGTTGAATAGGTACCTAATAGCTGCATGGTCAGTAAAAACATTCACTTTAGTACCTACCAAATACTATCTGAACTCGTCGAAGGCGAACACTAGAGCCAGCATCTCCTTCTCAGTCACTATGTAATTAGCTTGTGTATAGTCAAGGGTCTTGCTTGCATAATAGATTGAGTGGAACACTTTATTCTTTCTTTGTCCCAACACTGCACCCACTACTACGTCCCTTGCATCACACATGAGTTCAAATAGTAATTCCCAATCAGGAGCAATTAAGATGGGAGCTTCAATTAAGTTCCTCTTCAACATCTCAAAAGCTTTGAAGCACATCTCATCAAAGTTAAACTTCACCTCCTTCTCCAAGAGACTGCACATAGGTCCTGCAATGTTGGAAAAATCCTTGATGAATCGCTCGTAGAAACCTGCATGACCTAGAAAACTACGCACACCTTTTACAGAAATGTGAAGGGGCAATTTCTCAATAACTTCTACCTTAGCCTTATCAACCTCCAAACAAGTTTTAGACACCTTGTGTCCCAACACTATCCCCTCTTTTACCAAAAAATGACACTTTTTCCAGTTGAGAACTAAGTTAGTGTCCTCACATCTAGCAAGTACTTTATCAAGATTCCGGAGACATACCTCAAAAAACGTCCCAAAGAAGGAAAAATCGTCCATGAATACCTCTACAAAGTCTTCCACCATATCATGAAAAATGGCCATCATACACCTTTGAAAAGTCGTCGGTGCATTGCAAAGTCCGAATGTCATGCGTTTGAAAGCATAGGTACTATAAGGACAAGTGAACGTGGTCTTTTCTTGATCCTCGGGTGCAATCAAAATCTGGTTGTAACCGTAATATCCATCTAAGAAACAATAGTACTCCTACCCTGCTAGTCGGTCAAGCATTTGATCAATGAAGGGAACGGGGTAATGATCTTTTCGGGTAGCATCATTTAGTTTTCGGTAATCCATGCAAATTCTCCACCCGGTCACTGTTCAAGTAGGAATCAACTCATTCTTTTCATTCCTTACCACTGTCATACCTCCCTTCTTGGGAACACATTGTACCGGACTTACCCACTTACTATCACAGATTGGGTACACAATTCTAGCATCTAGCCACTTTATTACCTCTTTTTTCACCACTTCTTTCATCAAAGGATTTAGTCGACGTTGATGTTGGGCACTTGATTTGTGATCCTCGTCCATGTAGATTATGTGCACAGATAACGCTGGACTAATCCCATGGATGTCAGCCATCTGCCATCCAATAGCTTTCTTTCTCCGGTTTAGAATCTGTAATGCTGCTCCAACCTGAAATTTAGACAACTCTGCAGAAAGTATAATAGGCAAAGTTTCATTAGTACCCAAAAATGCATACATGAGGTGAGCCGACAGTGTTTTCAGTTCCAGCTTTGGGGCATCCTCAATGGAGGGTTTGGGTGGTGGCCCTAACTCACGCTCTAATGGTTTCACTCTCCGCTTGTGAGGCTCCACAAATGCCAGATTCAGACATGTTTCTATCTCTTGATCCTCAATGTTTTCATCTCTCTTCTGACCTATTAACACTCTTTCTAAGGGGTCTTCGGGCACAACTAAATGTGACTCTACTATGCGATCAATCACAGTAATAGCAGACAACTCTACATAAATAGAAGGCAATTTTAGAGCGTGGTAAACATCAAATACCTCTACCTTATCATGTGCCCTCATGGTTAACTGACCAGCTGCTACATCAATCAATGCCCTACTAGTGGCAAAAAAAGGACGTCCCAAAATGAATGGAACTTCATGATCAGGTTCAAAGTCTAAGACCACAAAATCTACCAGAAAAATCAATGAACCTACTTGCACTAACACATCTTCTACCACCCCCTCTGGCCTAGCAATGGATCTATCAGCAAGTTGAAGAATAACAGTGGTTCGTTTTGGACTACCCAACCCAAGCTTTAGATACAAAGATAAGGGCATCAAATTTATACTTGCCCCCAAATCACACAACCCCAGGGCATGAACACTTTGCCTAATTTTAATCTGCACCGTAAAACTACCCGGATCTTTTAACTTTTTTGGCAGTCTGTTTTGAATCCTTGAGCTGCACTCCTCAGTAAATGCCACAGTTTCATATTTCGTGAGCCTCCTCGTGCTAGCCACAATGTCCTTCAGTATTTAGCAAACTTCGGGATACCCTGCAAAATGTCAACCAGAGGTAGATTAATATGAACCTGTTTAAGGAGAGAGAGAAACTTACCGAAGCATTCATCCTCATTCTGCTTTTTTAGCCTTTGTGGAAATAGAGGTGGTAATTTCTTTTGAGGAACGGGTACCTCAACACTGGAGCTTTTTACTACCTCTTCCACCTTTTTTTTTTGTTACTTACCTCAGTGTCTCTCTTCTTTGGAGCTAGTTCCTCTAATTGCAGCCCACTTCTAGTACTTACCGCATGTAATTTCTTTATATTGGGCTCAGTATCACCGGGCAGACCACCATGGGGGCTTAAGTTCAAAGAATTAGCCACTTGCGCAACTTGTTTCTCTAAACTCATTTGGTACATCTCGATATTTCTAATGTTCTCATCCTGCTTATCTATTTTAGCATTTAATTTGGTCCCTATTTCACTCATGAGCTTTTGGAGTAGCTCTTCATTGGTCATCCCCCTTTTTGGTGCACTAGAATTTGAGCTTTGGTTAGGATTGTAGTATTGTTGCCCAACCCCTTGAGAATGGTATTGGTTAACCCCTTGTGACTGATTTTGGTTTTGGTTCCCACCCCATGAGAAGTTAGGATGGTTCTTCCAACTAGGGTTGTAAGTATTACCATAATTTTGTTGCACTCCACGCCTTTGCGCATTACCCACATAGTTTACGGAATTTGAGTTTGCCTCACATTGCTCGGTTTCATGAGTTCCACTACCACATACCTCACACCTCACACCAATTTGCTGCTTATTGTACTACGTTTACCGGAGCCTGATTTAGAGCTATTTGTTTAAGTTGCAACATAATATTATGTTGCATTGCATCTAATTTGGCATTTATGGAAGTATCTTGGTCTACATCTAAGATCTCTGCAGCCTTTTGGGTGGGGGTTCTAGACATTTCCCCCTCATACCCTTGGTTCCCTTCAGAAAGTTTATCGAGTAAAGCGAAGAACTCTTCACTCATTATGGATAGGGCATGTCCACCTGTTGCACTATTGAGAAGAGAACGAGCATTATAGTATAAACCCTCAAAGAAAGTGTGAGCAAGTACCTCATTGGTTTACATGTGGTGTGGGCAAGCAATCAACATTTGTTTGAAACGTGCCCATGCTTGGTACATGTCCTCCCCTTGCTTTTGAACAAATTTTATTATCTCCCCCCTCAACTTCGCGGTTTTCTTGGATGGAAAAAATCTACTCAGGAACTTCTTTGCTAGATCATCCCAAGTGGTGATGGAGTTTGGTGGCTCAGAGTCTAACCAACGTCTTCCAGCTCCTAACAATGAGTATGGGAACAAACTCAACCTTACATAGTCTGATGAGACTCCAATTGGGAAGTATGTATTGTTAATGTCTATGAAAGTCCTAAGTTGGACTTGAGGATCCTCATGGGAGAGACCAGTGAATTGCCCATTAGTATGGAGGATCTGTACCATGCTCTGCTTTAGTTCAAATCTACCCCCGGTAGAGGTTTCCTAATACTGGATACCAAGTTGGCTGTGAGTGGGACTGCCACATCACGGACTGGTTTTGCAGGAACAACAAGCGGTCCTCCTTGGTTATTCGGGTTCCTTGGGTTATTCACGTTTTCTGGGTTATTCACGTTGTCTTGATTATCATCATCAAAGTTTCCCGGAATACCTAACCCCAATTCTCCTTGTCGTCCCTGGTTCATTTTTCTGCGCTGGCATAAAACTCATTCCGGTTCGTTGCAAGGTTCGACAAGATCTCCTTTCCGAGCCAGACCTCAAAATCAAGTACATCTAATACACCAGCTAAGTTCAAGTAATTAATATCTGAATATATTAAGTGTAGACTTAAAAGGATTGAATATAAATCAATTTATAAGTCCCCGGCAGCGGCGCCAAAAACTTGTTGCTCCCCATTATACAAGCAAGTGTACGTGGTCGCGCAAGTAATATAGATTCTTTAAGAAACGAGTTGTCGTTCCCAAGGGACTTATGATCAATTTATATTTAACAATTAATTCTACAAATAAAAGTAAAGGTAACCTTTTCAAGAATTGATGATTTATTGTTGACTACTAAAAATTATGAACTAAATGGAAGTAACTAATTGTGAATGAGTTTAATATTATGTTTCAAGCAAGTTAAAAGCAATTCCAGGGCTGCATCATATACTGAATATCATGTATCTTATTATCGACCTAGAACTAATTTTAGTTGTCAAGTTACTGGTTTATAGGATTAATTATATGAGTCGGGCTATACACCTCTCGTCGCCTACCCCAATTAGCTACATAGGTACATCGTTGAGGGGGATAAATAGACTAATTGGCGAACATTTATATTTCATCCTATTTCGTAACCAAGCGAGTTTTTCGTCCGGCTTCACTCCTGAACACAAATCACCTCGCCTTAACGGGTCAATCAAGCTCTCTATATCCTCTGGTCTATTTAACCTCTCCTCTCCAGATTTTAAGGTTAAACAATAGATTTATCCCTAGATGGCCAGTCAAGAAATACTAAAACAAGAATATGGAAGTAACTTATAATGACAACCAAGAATTAATTCATAAAGCCTTAAATAATCAACAATCCATTCGTAGCTACAGCCCCAGAACTAGGGGGTTTAGCTATTCATACTATTAGAAAACAAGAAAATAGAGTAGTTTATGCAATTTCCAAAAATTAGAAGAGTTAAAGGATTAAAACCTATTACAAACTTGAATTCTTGCTCTTGCACATTTAATCAAAAGTCGAACCCTTACTAATGAACCCTATGGGTCTATTTATAATAATTAGAAAAACTAAGACCCAATCCTCAACCAACAAGGAGTCCTATTTAGTTGTATTTTCGCTGGAAAAGTCGGCATAATGGTGGGGCGCTGTGCCTAGCATCGCGCCTGACCCTGGCCTCTGAAGTTCCCTCCTTGGCGCGCCGCGCCTCTCAGCGCGCCTGAGAGGCATCTCTGAATATTTGCCCCAGGCGCGTCGTGCCTCTCAGAATGCCTGAGAGGCATCTCTGAATGTTGGCACTTGGCGACTCATGCCTAGTAGTACGCCTGGCCCTGGGGTCTTCATCCTTGGCCGCTTTTCATGCTTTTTTACGTCTCTTTTCTTCAAGTGACTCCAATTCCCTTGAGAGTTCCTGAAACAACTAATCATGTGTGTAAGTGTACAATCATTCCAATTTACACCAAAAATTAAGCTAATGACTAGAGATCATCTTTCAATCTAATTTACTTATGGGCAATTATTGACAACTTAGGCATATAAATATGCCTAAGATCATCTACGATCGTACAATAGTATAATAACCCAACCAAGGGTTGGGGTGGTCCCAAGGGAGTGGTTTTGAGAATTAATAGGAAATTTTTTTTTAGCTCAAACTAGTCGTAGCTAAATATATTAACAAACAAAAACATAGTAAATAAAATGGGGTGACACAAAAATGTCAAATATCAAATGGGGGTTTTGTCACAAGTAAGTAAAAACAACAAAAATTAACAAGAAAATTAAGTATGGGGAAAGTTCTTGGGGTGTGACCGCAATACAAGTTGAGATAAATCATTGGGTACATGCTTACGATAGGAAATTTGCAATATAATAGTGAATAGGCTACGCTTTAAATGGAAATAAATTCCCTCTTAGGCAACTTACATCGTTTCAAATGGGTTCCTCTCAGACACCCAATTGCCGCATGAAGGCCAGCCTACGCCTTACCCCACTCACTCTCTCAAGGTGAGTGTTAGGATAAGGGACTAGGGCTCACCCTCTCTGGCTGAACCTCATGTCGACCCACTCCTTAGGCCATCAGTCTAGCGGTCTTGGTCTCACAACCTCCCTCTCGGGGAAGCCGAAAACACATAGGTGGTTTTGTATTTCCAACTACAAACCCATTAAATTAAACCACAACCACTAGGTGAAATCACCATTAAAATACATCTAACCTATCAGCAAGCAAGACCCAACAATAATATCAACACATATTTGCTAAATCACACCCTAAGAATGGGGTTTTTTAGCTACATATCAAGAAATAACAAAATACACCTAAGATGATAATGAAATCAACTAGGTATAAGAAATTAAACCTTGATTTAAGAAAAGGAAGAAGAATGGAGAAGACCCACATCCAACTTGGGGAAGATGAAATCCTTCTTTCTTCAAGTCTCCCCATAAACCTTGTCCAAGCTTGAGAGAAAAATATTCCAAAAACATACTATTCTATTGTAAAATAATAATAACGGTTCCATCTCCTAAAACTTAATAAAGAGTTTAGTATTTATAGCCATCAGAAATTAGTACTGGTGGATAGCTCGACGAAGTTAGTCGAGTTCGCCGAATGACTCGATGACTCGTCCTTCTTCTGTCTCATCGCCGTTTCGTGCTTGCCTTCAGCATCTTCACGTTCTGGACCATTGGGCGGTATAGTACTACTTCGCGGAATTTTTCGGCGAAGTGCCCACTGCTCCTTTCATCGCCTTTTTTATCCTCTTCCTTCAGGGCTTCACATACTAGAACAAAGGACGGGATCTGTCCCTTTGGTGACTCGCCAAGTGTTCTTGGCGGAGCTCAGGTTTTAGCTTCTTCGTTCTTTTTAGTCTTTTTGTTCCTTTTTGCACTTAAGTGTACATGCTTCCACTAAAACTTCACATACTTGAAACTTAAGAGCTTACATCAGATATTGAGATAAATTAAGCATTCGAGGACACTATTTCTATCAAAATAAAGCCCGAAATGAGTCCAATTTGTGTAGTCATCAGCCGGCTACTATAGGAGGTCTGTTGAGGGTTTCTCCTCTATTGCCTCTCCATTGACGGCCTTAACTCAAAAGAAAGCAAAGTTTGTGTGATCGAAGGCTTGTGAGAAGAGCTTCCAAGATTTGAGGGATAGGCTTATGTCCACTCCGGTATTGACTTTACCGGAGGGTAATGATGGGTTTGTAGTGTATTGTGATGTTTCTCGAGTAGATTTGGGGTGTGTCCTCATGCAACAGGGGAAAGTAATGGCCTATGATTTAAGGCAACTCAAGGTACATGAAAAGAATTATCCAACTCATGATCTCGAATTAGCGGCAGTGGTGTTTTCTTTGAATATTTGGAGGCACTACCTTTATGGTGTCCATGTTGATGTGTTCACCGACCACAAGAGTCTTCAATATGTGTTTAGCCAAAAATAATTGAATATCCGACAAAGACGGTGGTTCGAGTTGTTGAAAGACTATGACATGAGTATCCTTTATCACCACGGAAAAGCCAATGTAGTGGCGGATGCCCTTAGTAGATTGTCCATGGGTAGTATGGTTTATGTCGAAGATAAGAAGAAGGAATTGGTTTGTGATGTGCATAGGTTGGCCCGATTAGGTGTCCAACTAGTGGATTCCACCAAGGGTGGGTTCATAGTCCTTCATAGTTCCAAATCATCCTTAGTGGTTGATATAAAGTCTAAGCAACACCTTGATCCTATTTTAATGGAATTGAAAGAATCGATTCTCAACAAGTCCAATGAGGCTTTCTCCCAAGGGGGAGACGGGGTGCTTAGATACCTAGGTTGGCTATGTGTTCCGGATGTTGATGGCTTGAGAGAGAAAATTTTATATGAGGCCCATGGTTCACAATATTCTATCCATCCGGGAGCCGCCAAGGTGTACCGTGATTTATGGGAAGTCTATTGGTGGAATGGTATGAAGAAAGATATAGCGAGATTTGAGGCCAAATGTCTGAATTGTCAACAAGTTAAGGCCAAACACCTAAAGCCCGGAGGCTTGTCCCAAGATATAAATATTTCCACTTGGAAATGGGAGGATGTCAACATGGACTTTGTTGTAGGTTTTCCCCGTACTCGAAGGCAACATGATTTTATTTGGGTCATTGTGGATAGGATGACCAAATCAGCCCATTTCATTCCCGTCAAGTCTTCTTTTATGGCGAAAGACTATGCCAAGTTGTACATCAAGGAAATAGTGAGGTTGCATGGAGTTCCTTTATCGATTATCTTGGATCAGGGTACTCAATTTACTTCACATTTTTGGAAGGCTTTCCAACAAGGGCTCGGTACAAATGTTAAACTTAGTACCGTTTTTCACCATCAAATTGATGGTCAAGCGGAACACACCATTCAAACTTTAGAGGACATGTTGAGGGCATGTGTTATTGATTTCAAGGGTAATTGGGATGACCATCTACCATTGATAGAATTTTCCTACAACAATAGTTACCACTCAAGTATCGCCATGGCACCGTTTGAAGCATTGTATGGTAGAATTTGCATATCTCCGGTTGGGTGGTTTGAAGTAGGTGAAGTTTCCCTACTTGGTGCCAAGTTAGTTCATATGGCCATTGAGAAAATTTGCCTCATTAGAGAAAGAAGACGGGTCAAAGTCTGCAAAAGTCCTATGCCGACGTTAGAAAAAGGGATCTAGAATTCGAAGTTGGCGATTTTGTCTATTTGAAAATCTCACCCATGATGGGTGTGATGAGGTTTGGCAAATAGGGGAAACTTAGTCCCTGGTTTGTGGGTCCCTACCAAGTCTTGAAATAAGTCGGGAAGGTTGCATACGAATTAGACTTGCCGAATTAGTTGGCTCTGGTTCACCCAGTGTTTCATGTATCCATGCTCAAGAAGTTCATTGGTGATCCAGTATCCATCCTACCTTTAGAAGGTTTAGGAGTTGATGAGAACCTTTCTTACGAAGAGGTCCCAGTCGAGATTTGGACCGACAAGTGAAAAAGTTGAGAAATAAAGATGTTGTTTCGGTTAGGTTCTATGGAGGAATAATTTAGTTGAGGGTGTTACATGGGAGGCCGAGGCCGATATGAAGTCCGTTATCTTCATATTTTTCCTTCTACTCCTACCTAAACTTGAGGTAAGTAATTCCTCTCAAATTCTAAGTGCTTTGGGAGTCATGTGCATTTTCTGAGTTTTCATGATTTCCTTATGTTGTGCATATTCTTGTGACAATTCATGAGTAGCATAAATTGAGTTTTCATGGATTACATATTCCTCATGTTGATTGTATTTTTATATGATGAGTGCAATTTTTTATTTCATGAGGTGAATTTATGAGCATGTTTAATTATGTGATGAATGACCATTTGGCTCTATATTGTTGTGTTGAGCTTACATGAGTTGGAGAGGTTAGTTCCTCCTAAATATACATGAGAATTCATGAGTTTCCGTGCATATTGAGTTGGTAGATGTAGTTCCTACTTTCTTGTAATGCATTGACCATGTCTTATATTGGAGTTGATGTTTCCCCCTATGAATGTTGCATTTTGTTTTTGCATACTTGTTGGCCTGCCAGTCTTCAATCTACACTTCCGTAAGGTGTCCAGATTTTCGTTTGAGGACGAATGTCCCCAAGTGGGAGATAATGTAGCACCCCAAAAAATGTTAGGATAAACTAGAGCATCATTGTGTGGGTTAGAGTAATGTTAAGTCAACAACTAGGCTATTTTAGAGCTTGAATGAATGAGGAGGAAGTCTAGGGTGAAGCCTAGGACCCTAAACTACCTAAGAAAAATAAAGGAAAGCAACACCTACCTTTGGTCCACTCGGCAATGGGCAGTAGCTTTGCCCATATGCCTTGGCGATGCGCCAAAGGGCTCTCCTTTCCTAATGGACAGCCTCCCATTAAGTCCTAGCTATTGTAACAAAGGGCGAGATGGGTTGAAGGTCGCCCAATGGGTTGGCGATATGCGCATTGCCCCTCCCCATCGCCTAGTGAGATTCCCACTTAGGGAGCTCACTGTAACTTTGGGCGAGACCAAGGTGCATTAAGCGTGTCGCCTAAGTGCCTTGGCAAACCAAGGGTACCAAAGGGAGAGCTTCAGTGTGGGAAGACTAGAAATTTGAGTTTAATGGAGGGTCTTTTAGTAAATCTTTCCTAAACTTGAACCAACACTTTCTACTCTTTTCCTACTAAATATAAATACTTTTTAGATCAAATTCTTCCTTTTTAATCATTTTTAAAAGAGATAGAAGAAGACCCAAATCCTTTCAATATTTCTCTCTCTAGAAGTTCCTCCATTGAAGAACACCAAGAACTTAAAGATTAGGGTTCAAGCTCTAAGATTTTCATTCCAATTCTTGGGCAAGGCTTCAATTAAGGTATGGGGACCTTGATTCACAGAACACTTTTCTCCATGAAGCCCTTCAAACTCTAATTTCGAAATTGGTATATTGTTCAAAAACTAGGGTTTCTATTCTAACCATGGGTTCTTCCTAAAAACGATTTCATCTTGTTAATTGCATTATACTATGGATGATTTGATATTTAATGGTGATTTTCATTGTAAAATTCCCCTTGAACCCATGAATACCCCATGACCCCAATTTCAAATATTGCGATGGGTGTATTGATGCAAGATGATTATTATGAATTGCTACTATATGAATTTAGTTATTGAATCTTGTTCTATCCATGCCTATTGTAGTATCTTTAGGTGTAATTGTGAGACATGATTCATGACATTAAAAAGGGGTAAATTTCTAGGGTTTATGCATATGAATGAAAGATGTGTATAAACTATTGATTCATTTAGAAAGTAAATCTCCTATGACTAATGTGTAAAGTTGGTATTGTTGAAAGATATTTCTTCCCTTACCCTTACACTTGAGATTATATGTATTGTCTAGTATGATGATATTATTGTTGTTGGGTTGATGCAAGGACAATTACACACACATATACTTCATGCATAAACATGATTATGATGTAATCAAATGGTGTTAATTGAAAGTATAGTTCTCATATGCACCTTCACACATTATTATGCATGAATTGTACATAAACCATGTTGATCCTATTGTGGTTATTGAAAGTTATCCTGGCATACTAATTATGATTCTAAAGTTAAAAGTACATTCTCACCTTTAATGAATCCTTGAGTTATTTTATGAATTGTATTGAATGAGGGGTAGAGTACATCCTCAACACATGTAAATACAATTCAAAGACTAATGACGTATAATTTGGGAAATATTGCTTAGCACCGAATGGATATGGACAATGAGGTAAAGGCCCTCTCACCAATGCGATACGCTCAAATTACACCTCCCTAAAGCAGCATATGCGGTCTTTATCAAGTAAAGAACCAACTTGTAGGTTGGGGTCAATCCCACGAGGAATATGATTTAGACTTAAACTTAACTGACGATTATATTCGTTTAGTCAATGTATTTCCAAAAACAAGTAATTAAAGTGGGGGATTTGTGAAAAAAATTCAAGAAATTACATAAGTATTCAGTGAGCAAGATTCAAACTTTAGTTGTTATCAAGATGAGAAACTAACTAGGATGTACGTGTTCCCCATAAGCTCATAACGCGGTAATCCTAGTAATAGCAGTCCTTTCCTAGTGTATTACATTCAAAGTGATAAGTTAGGTATCTCTAATTCCTTGGTCCGACAACTGGAGAATTTCACTCCGCACCTTGGTCTGGCTACGTGTGTATAATTTACTAACCCTTACCTTTACCTCATATTAGACATCGCATCGATGTATGACTTAGTTTTCACCCTCGCACCAATCGACATTAGACTATTAGATAGTATCACACTAAATCTATGTTGATAATTCTTTTCTTATTCACTACCTCCTTGGTCCGGCAAGTAGCAACTAGGGCTGGCAAGGGGACGGGGACGGGGACTGGGGGACGGGACGAAGGGGGACGGGACGGGACGGGGGACGGGGCTGGGGGGATTTTGGGGGGACCGGGATTGGGGGGACTGGGATTGGGGGGACAAAAATAAGTCCCATCCCGTCCCACTATATATACGGGATGGGACGGGTTTTGTGGGGACGGGACGGGACGGGGAATTTTTATTTTTTATATTCTTATTTATTTGTATTGAAATTATATGTTATTGAATAACATTTTTAGTTTATTTGATTTTTTTTCAATAACATTTTTAGCTAATAAATAATGCTTAAGTTTTCAAATTTCAAAATTCAAAATTCAAATTTCAATTT
>JAJOOE010012081.1:0-38050 GCA_036250405.1 Solanum raphanifolium
TCCTTCACTAGACACAATATGCCCAAGGAAAGCAACTGATTGTAACCAAAACTCACACTTGTTAAATTTTGCAAATAACTGGCGATCTTTGAGAGTTTGCAGAACAACTCTCAAATGACTCGCATGTTCTTCCTCATTCCTAGAGTAAATGAGGATTATCATCAATAAAGACGATAACGAACAAGTCTAAGTACTGCTTGAACACTCTGTTCATCAAATCCATAAAAGCTGCAGGAGCATTGGTTAGTCCAAATGACATAACTACAAATTCGTAATGACCATACCGAGTTCTGAAGGCTGTCTTCGGAATGTCACTATCTCTGACTTTAAGCTAATGATAACCTCTATCTTTGAGAAATGACTAGCACCCTGAAGTTGGTCGAACAAGTCATCAATCCTGGGGATGGGATACTTATTCTTTATTGTTACCTTGTTCAACTGCCTATGGTCAATGCACATTCTGAGAGAACCATCTTTCTTCTTTATGAATAACACTGGTGCACCCCATGGCGAAATACTAGGTCAGATGAAGCCCTTATCTAGAAGGTATTTCAACTGCTCTTTCAATTCATTAAGCTCAGCTGGAGCCATTCTGTAAGGAGGATTAGAGATAGGCTGGGTATCTAGAAGGAGATCTATTCCAAAGTCAATTTCCCTATCGGGAGGGACTTCGGGAAGATCTTCTGGAAACTCATTGACTACAGGGACTGACTCAAGAGTTGGGGATTCAGAATTAGAATCCTTATTCCTAACTAGGTGATAAAGATAACCCTTAGAGATCATCTTTCTGGACTTAAGGTAAGAAATGAATCGACCCATAGGCGCTAAGCTACTACCCTTCCATTCTAGGATTGGTTTGTCTGGAAGTGAAAACGAACAATCCTAGTTCTACAATCAACTGAGGCATAACAGGAATGTAACCAATCCATGCCTAGAATTTCATCGAAGTCTACCATTTCTAACTCTACAAGATCTGCTGAGGTGACTTTCTGAGAGACTGTGACAGGGCAATTTTGTATACCTGTCTAGCTATGACTGGGTCACCGACTGGAGTAGAGACTGAGAAGGGTTCTAAAAGAGTTTCTGGGCTAACACTGAATTGGACTGTTATGTAAGGAGTTACAAAAGACAAAGTAGCCCTTGGACCTAACAATAGATAAACATCAAGATCAAAGACTCGTAATGTACCAGTGACTACATCAGGAGAATCTTCCTGATCTTGACGAACCTGAAGAGCATAGAGCCTGTTTTGGCGCTGACCGCCACCTGTACCGGATGAGTTACCCTGCTGAGTTGGGCGACCTACTGGTGCTGCTGAAGTTGTAAACTAAGCTCTACCATTATTTCCTCCTTGACCCTGTCTAGAAGGACAATCCTTCAATCTATGACCAGACCACACCCATAACATCTTTCCTTACCTGCAAGGCACTCACCCGGATGGTTCTTATTACATTTCGGGCAAGTTGGGTAAGTTTTGGTGCCTGAAACAATACCTTGAGACTTAGAGCCTGACGCCCTACCTTTCTGATCGTTACGGAACCTGGGGGATGGAACACTAGCTGATAAAGGGGCTGGAGTTGAAAACTTTTGCTGAAACTGCGAGCAATTCCCACCACCCGATTTCTATTGGGAATACTCGTAATTACCTGTTCTTGCTCTCATAGTCTCCTTAGCCTGTTCCCTAAGCTTATCACCCTCAACCTGCTGAGCATGAATCATGAGCCTAGAGATGTTCATGTCTCCCAACAACATAGCATTCCTGCACTCTTTTTTCACTAAGTCTGACACTCCATACAGAAACTTATTCATCTTTTCCCTGGAATCAACAACCATGTGAGGAGCATACCTGGAGAGTTGGTTAAACTTGAGCCCATACGCTTGGACAGTCATGTTACCCTGCCTTAAGTTCATAAATTCCTAGGCCCTTGCTTCTCTCAAATCAATGGGGAAAAACCTGTCCAGAAAGGTTTCGCTGAAACAATCCCAAGTAATAGGAGCTGTATCTGTACCCCTGTTCTCCTTCCACTGAGTATACAAGATATGAGCCATATCCTTAAGTTGGTAAGATGCTAACTCAACTCGGTCATTCCTAGTTACCTGCATCACTTCAAAGATCTTCTTGATCTCATCCAAGAAATTCTGGGGATCCTCACCAGTCTGCGATCCTAAGAACTCAGGTGGATTCATCCTAACAAAGTCATGGACCCTCCCTACTACTGATCCACCATTTGCATTCACAGGAGCTTGAACCCGCTGATTGTTCTGGTTGGCCACACTCTGAGCTAATATCTGAATGGCATTCTTGAACTCTGCATTCGACACTTCTTGATCAGGGACTGGAGGAGCTGCGTTTGCGTTCCTGGCATTAACTCTACGAGGATGCATGATCACTGAAACGTAGAACGTCGAGTTAGAATGAAATTTAGATCATACCTTACACACGATAAGAGTAACAAGAAAATGAAGATTTCCTAAAACACTTTGTAGCTTCCCCCTCATTAGATATGGTGCACTTCACACCCATGAAAAGGACTCTACTTAGTGCGGCTTTTCAGACATCCTAGGACACTTAAACCTAGTGCTCTGATACCAAGTTTGTCACACCCCGAGCTACCCTCGAGACGCGAACACGGGACCTAGGACCACAAGTGATCCCAAGCTAACCTTGCTAGCATAATCATGAGCATACTAAAGATAATAAACTGATGCAGAAGCTAAATCATAAATAAAATGAAAAGATGGGGAATACCCATATACTATAACTGAGATGAATGAAAACTGATGAGTTTAATACAAAAAAGATATTAACTCAATACTAAGCTGAATCTATTTGTGTCTGAAAATAACCTCTAACTGACTAGAAATGCTGGGACAGGCCCCAACTAAGTCTAGCAAAACTGAAACTAAAGGACTAAAAATAATATTGAAAAGAGACTCATGACTATTATCCTTGGAGAATGAGGACTCACCACTGTTTTTGCTGAACTGGAGATCGAGAATCGATCTAAGCATGATCTGGATGTTGAGAACTTGAACCTACATCACGAGAAGATGTAGCACACGTATGCGTCAATACTTGAAAGGTACTGAGCATGCAGGATTGAGTAAAACTGAAATAACATATAACTGAACAAAGCAATAAAGCAATGAAATAATCTGAACATGATATAGAGACTGAATACTGAGCTAACTGAATGCAGTGACTAATTGATAACATGCTGAAACTGGATATACTGATAGATGGTCAATGCAATAGAATCTGACTGAACTGTGGGAGCTACTAATAACCAATAATAAAACCACATGAGCTAAATGTGGAGTCCGATGTATACGCCCCATCGAGAGGACCCAATACACCCGGCCAAAGGTGTAGAGGCATGTTGGCATGATCACTAACTGATATTTCCCACAGATTGGACTTACACCTACGTGACTCGTAGTTCTAGGACTATATGGGTACGCTAAACCCTAGTCCAACTCGGTATTATGCTACTCCTAATAGATTAAGTGATTAACACATTATGACTGAATTTCTGTAAGTTACTGGATAGCTCGAACTGAACATGCAAACTGAGAATGCAACAATTAATCTGATAATGATGTATTCATAAACTGAGGCATGTATAACTAAATACTGAAATATCTGACCTAGCATGTGTAATTCAAGAACTAAAGAAATACATAGCTAGGGTTCTGAAATTCATGCAATAAACTGAGCAATAACATGATAATCATATTTGGAACATTTAAATAACTAAGTTCATAATAAGGGAATCAAGAAACTGACTAAATTCTAGGGACCTAATGGGCGAAAGGAACCCACTAGTGAAATCCCACATACCTGGTGATGAATTCCACGGAGAAATCTTTCGATTTCGGGGTTGGAACTGGTGGAACCTTGCTATGTTCTTGAACTAGGGTTCTTGACTTCTTTCTCCTCTTAGCGTTCTAATTTTTCTAAGTTTTGATTAATGATTTGACTTAGGTAAGTTCTAGTTATGTTTCTAGGCTTAAACTGACTAAAACCTCATGATTTAGGGTCTAAACGACGTATCTTAGGGGTCCAACGAAATAGGAAAAGACCTAAAGACCCCTGACTTAACTGCTGTCGGAGTGACCGACGGATTGGACCTACGGGCCATAGTTCAATCTACTGTCCGTAGATTGGGGTCGTCGATCAACTCTATCTGACAGGGCTTCACTAAAACAAGCATAACTTTTTACTCGAAAGTCAGATTTTAGTAAACTCGGTGGCGTTGGAAAGAGGAATCAATTATCTATCATATCATAGGTCATGAGACACATAATTAATTTTGTGCTAAGAGTTATGATCATTTGAAGTTGACCCAATCAACAATTTTCCTCTAACTGGCTGTTGACCCTCATCTACGGTAAGACCTACGGACCGTGCATTGAACGACAGTCTGTGCTGGTCGACCGTAGTTCATGTCAGAGGCTGGGTAAAGGAGTCTTGATCCACGAACACAGACCACGGACCGTGGTCTGACCTACAGACCGTGGGTCGAGACTTAGCCGATTTTCTGAGCTGGGTTGGGGAGGGGTTGTAGTGGTGAACCACGGACAACCAGCACGGGCCGTGGTCTGACCTACGGTCCGTGGATGGCAACTGTGGGTTGCACCTGCAACTTCTTAAAATCTGCATTTTTGGTCTGTTTCAGATACGGGGTGTTACAATGTGGAACACTGCATTTCCCTCGGCTGAGGGTAAACGAATGGCTCCAACACCTCCCATGGGATGGGGGCCATTGATGTTGGGCTCTTGGACATCGTTGAGATTTCCGATGTCGTATTGGTGGCCTACTTGGCTACCGTTGCTACCATTAACACTCATGTTTTTTTGAAATATTCACACAACAAACAAAACAAAACTAAAAATTAGGTAAGTAGACTACAACTAAGAAGAACAAAAATTTTACTAATCCAAAAATTTTCAAATAACACCACTCCCCGGCAGTGGCGCCATTTTGATGCTTATCGTGACCAACGACACTACTTCCGATTCAAGTGTCTACGATTGTCGATAATATAGTAACCCAATCGAGGGTTGGGATCGTCCCAAGGGAGTAGTTTTGAGAATTTATAGAAAAATAAAATTTCGTTCTAACTAGTTGTAGCTAAAGACATTAATGAGTAAAAACATTGTAAATCAAAGAAGGAGACACAAAAGTGTCAAATATCGATTTGGGGTTTTTTGTCACAAGTAAGCTAAAATTAGCGAAATCAACAAGAAAATCTAACAATGAGAGAGGGATTCTTGGGATGTGACCGGAATACGGGTTAATCTAAATTATTGGGTACATGCTTTCGATAGCGAATTTATAGAGTAATAGTGACTACGCTAAGCTATACGTGGAAATAAATTCTCTCTCGAGCAACTTACCCCGTTTCAAATGGGTTCCTCTCGAACACCCACTTGTCGTATGAAGACCAACCTACGCCTTACCCCACTCACTCTCTCGAGCTGAGTGTTAGGATATGGGACTAGGGCTCACTCTCTCGGTCTGAACCTCATGTCGACCCACTCCTTAGGCCATCAGTCTAGCAGTCTTGGTTTCACGACCTCTCTCTCGAGCAAGCCGAAAACACATGGGTGGACTTGTATTTGCAACTACAAACCCATTAAATTCGACCACAACTACTAGGTGAAATCACTATTAAACTACATTTAATCTATCAAGCAAGACCCAACAACAATATTAACACATATTCGCTAAATCACACCCCAAGAATAGGGGTTTTTAGCCACACATCAAGAGATAGAAATTTATACCTAAATGAGCTTGCATTCAAATGGGTATGAAGATTTAAGTCTTGTTACATGCCAAGAATGAAGAAATCAAGAGACCCAAGTCCAAATCCTTGGAGATGAAACCCTCTTCTTCTTCAAGTTTACAAAACCCTCTCAAACTCAAAGCAAATAAAAAGTACTATTCCATATGAAAATTATAATAATTGTTTTTCACACTAAAAATCTGATACTAAGCTATAACTCTCAACGAGTATTTATAGTTTTCAAAAATCTGTGCATTTTAGTGTAGTTCATCGCCGTTTTGCACCATCCTTCGGCATCGTCGTGCTCTGGGTCATTGGGCGACATAGTACTGCTTTGCAGAACTTCTCGGTGATGCGCCGACTGCTCCTTTTTTCTACCGACTTGATCCTTTCCTTCAGGGCTCAGCACACTGGAACAAAAGGCGAAGTGAGACCCTTCGGCGGCTCGCCAAGTGGACTCGGTGATCCTCAGGCCTTCATTTCTTCGTTCTTTTCAGCCTTTTCGTTCCTTTTTGCGATGTAGTGTCCATACTTTCCTAAAAACTTCACATACCTGAAACTTAAGGGTTTTCATCAGATATTGAGATAAAATAAGCATTTGAGGACACAATTTCTATTAAAATATAGCCCTAAATGAGTCAAATTTGTGGACTCATCACATCCCAAAAACTCTGATAAAAACTCCAATTCATCCCATCTGGACATGTCGCCTTATCCAAGTGCATTGACAAGACTGCTTCTTTCACCTCATCAATAGTGAAAAGTCGATTCAAGGATGCATTTTGATCTGCTGTAATTTTCCCTTCAATCTTATCAAGAATTGGGTTCATGTATCCTTACTCAGGCGTGTATAATGATTCAAAAAATCTAGAGATCATGCCCTCCAAACCACTATTCCCACAACACCATTTTCCTATTTCATCCTTCAACTGAGAAAAACCTGCCTTGCCACTTTGTTCTGCCTTCCCCAACCTAAGCAACCAACATTTCCCCCCTTTCTGGCATCATAACAAAGAAACGCAGTAAACCAACATTACAAGTAAGTTTGCAAAGTGAGATCATAGCCGGGGGCAACACAAACATAGCAAAAAAAAAACAAGATTAAACAAGATTTAATCACAACAAAATAGGAACCAACTTCATTGCACAAAGGATAACATTCACTATATTAAAATTAAATTGATTATGAGAACCCCAGACTCTGTCCACACAAAAAAAAGACACAAGAAGGATATGAAAGGGACTATGTGGAGGGAAGCTGAGGAGAGAGGGACTTAATGGCAAGAGTAAGCCAATCATTTGCTGTATCATGATCTTTAATCATTTTCTCTTGAAGAGTAATATTTTTGGCTAGGAGCTCAACATTCTCTGACCTCAGAGCGTTGGCTTCTTTAGTACCAGGTCCCTCAGTATGTGCTTTGAGAAATTGAGCCTTCAATAAGGCAATCTATGCATCCTTGTTACTTACAACCACAATCATATCCTCCAATTCGTGCTTCAGTTGATTTTGTTCCATTACCAACTGAGACATCTTGCTCAGTGGTCAAGCTCTCCCTTCAATGCACTCACACTCTACCAAAGTATTCAGAGAGAAGGATTGTTTGGCAGTTCCAACGGTACCTAGTCCCACTGGAATGTTCAGATGTTTAAATACTTTAGTGAGGAAATACCCGTAACCCATGCCATGTTTGCCCTTATGTTCAATTACGGTTTTGTACATATTCTCCAACATTAGGGCTGGGAGATTGAGGGGTTCAAATTTGCAGAGTGATTCCATCACAAACAGGTCAACCGCAGATGCCACTGTGCGTTTCTCAGTTCGAGAAAGAAGTACCTTATTGACAAACTCTAACAACAGTTAGTACTCTCCCTTAAGGAGATTATTTTGAACTCCCGCACGGAGCATGCCAGAAAGTTTGGAGCATTCTTTCACAAACTGCTTGGAGCACGACTTTCCCACCACAAATCTGATCCCTTGTTTGGGTACCTCTAGTATTTTGCGCAACAGTTCTTCATCCAGATGCAGACTTTCATTTCCTACCTAGGTATTAAGGCTGTCATCCTCTGCAAACTCTACATTATAGTAGAACTCTCGAACTTGCATTTCATGTAGAACGGGAGATTTGGTCATGAACAAGTGAGTCCATGATTGAATCTCCACAAGATCAGCCAAAGAGTCCATACTTGGCTTCGTAAGAATTTCAGTATCAAACACCCTCTCTTCTAGAACCTTCTGTAGGCGTAGATTATCAACAATTGTTTGCTTGCTCACTTCCTTGTCATTCTTATTTCGTTTGGTACCTGGTCCCTATTTAGAGTTTTGCTTGAGAACATGGGAAGTTTCTCTTTTCCTCTTTGATAGTTCCCTTTTTTTTGTGAATCATTTCCTTTTCCTTTTGTAGTGTCAGCCTTCTTGACTGTAGATGTTCTAGATTTCCCCTTGCCTATTTTCTTCACTTGTTTCCCTTTTCCCTTTTTAGCAGCAACCAAGGGAGTGTCTTCATCCACAGACTCATTTTCAGAAACTTCGATGGAGACATCCACCACATCATCTGTAGGCAACTCGAATACCATATCACCAGACCTTCTCCTTCGATTCTCTGCTGTAGTTATTTCACTTGACTTCATAGCATCACCTATGAGTTTTTGAGAGTTTTCTCTAGTAAAGGACCTCATTTTAGGAGTTTCTTCTGTGACCTTTTCTTTTCCTTTAGTATTAATAGGGACCATTCTCCTTTGCAATGCCAACCTAAGAGAAACGTCATCCTCGTCAGTGTCGCTTGAATAAGTAGAAGGATGGAGACCAACCTCAGGTGTTTGGTCGATGACTGGTTCGGTATCTCCAAGAATTACTTCTGCAAAACTACCTCCTTCTTCGTTTGCAAAATACCTCCTGCTTCATGTATCACCCCTTCTCTCATCAGTGCCAGACTTTCGATAACTATGCTTTCATTGGCGGCTAGAATGATTGACCCTGAAGACTTACTCAGTGGAAGATCTCCCTCGAACAAATGGTCAGATAACATAGTCGAAAAGGGACCAGGTTGATACGAGGGTGCAGGTTTGTTGAGGTCTATGGGAGACTGGGGAGTAAGAGGACTTGCTTCATTAGTGTTGAGTGGAGAGAGAGTCGACACTTTTGTTGGAGAAGGAACAATGGATGATGTGTAGAAGGTAACTGGATCTATTTTATTTGGGGAGTCCATTATTTTCTTCGAAGAAGAATACTGAGACATATTAGAGAAAGGAGAAAAAATGGTACTGGAGAGAGAGAAAGATTAGGGTTTTTTTTTTACAAAGAACTTTGAGAGAAAGAAGTTTTGAAAAGTGAAGAGACGAAAAAGAGGGAAGAGATATAAAAAGAAAATGAAAGGATGTGTCAGGTCCCTGAGTAGACGCGTCGCTTGGACTTGAAGTGATGGGACAACGGGCAGAAAACCAATGAATGACACGTGGAGATCTCAATGATTCTCATTTAATAGTTTAAGCAAAATGTAGAGAGTGCTAACCTTTAGTCAGGACTAGGTCCTTAGTTGCAAGAGAGGTTTGATTCCTGAATGGTTCTAACCATTCTTTGCTCCTGTGATTTTCCATGAGTGTATACCTACAACAGGTACATAGTTAATCTCACTTAAACAAAGCATTACAAGTAATGAAGATACCTGCTCTTCTGATCATATCCAAAGGAAGATTGGATGCTTTTGGATAGGGTTAGCTCAGTACATGTTCATCATCCCCAACTTCAACCTGTTACTCTCAAAATGATCCTTATTGAGTGCCTTTGTGAAAATGTCTACAATTTGATCAAGAAGTGATGCCTAACATCAATGTGCTTTTATATCTTGTGCTGGACTAGATTATTTCCCATGTTTACTGCACTGGTATTGTCGCACATGAGTGGAAGGGTATGAATGAGTACTCTAAAGTCCTCAAGTTACTGCTTGATCCATAGTAGTTGTGCACAACATGATGCACCAGCTACATATTCACCTTCAGCCGTGGAGAGAGCCACTGAATTTTGTTTCTTGGTTCCCCAGGAGATGAGTGAGGACCCCAGGAAGTGTGCCATTCCGAAAGTGTTCTTCCTGTCTACCTGATACCCTGTAAAATCAGCATCTGCATACCCTACCAGATCAAAGGAGTCCCCTACTGGATAGAAGAGGACCAGGTCCCCTATCTTCTTTATATATCTCAGACTCCGCTTGGCTGCTTTCAGATGCGACTCTATGGGACATGCTTGAAACCTTGAACACATACCTACACTAAAGACAATGTCAGGTCTACTTGTTGTTAGATACATCAGTGATCCAATAGTTACTCTGCACATGGTTTGATTCACCAAAGCATTAGACTGATCTGCTCCCGTCTTTGAGTTTGTACCAATGGGGGTGTCAATAGACTTAGAGTCAACCATATGAAACTTCTTTAGCAACTCCTTTATGTACTTCTCTTGATAGATTGAGGTACCACTTGAGGTTTGCTTGATCTGTAGTCCTAAGAAGAAGTTCAACTCTCCCACCATGCTCATCTCAAATTCATTCCCCATCAAAGTAGCAAATTATTCACACAGAAATTCAGAGGTGGCTTAAAAATGATATCATCCACATACACCTGGATGATGAGCAGTTCCTTTTCCTTTTTTCTCAGAAATAAGGTGTTGTCTATCTTACCCTTTTGAATTCATTTTTTAGAAGAAATCTGGACAACCGCTCATTCTAAGCTCTAAGAGCTTTTTTCAATCCATACAGGGCCTTGTTGAGTTTAAACACATGGTTTGGGCAGTCAACATCCTCAAAGTCATGTGGCTATTTTACATACACTTCTTCCTTCAGGTCTCCATTTAAGAAGACACTTTTAACATCCATTTGGAAGAGCTTGAATCCCATGAAGGCTGCAAAAGAAATAAGGATTGTAATAACTTCCATTCTAGCAACAGGAGCAAAAGTTTGATCATAGTTGATGCCTTCCTTTTGATTATAACCCTGAACCACCAGTCTTGACTTGTTCCTTGTGATAAATCCATTTTCATCAAGCTTGTTTCTAAACACCCACCTGGTCCCTATAATGGTTCTATCTGCACGTCTACGTACTAGGTGCCATACTTTGCTTCTCTCAAACTGGTGAAGTTCCTCCTGCATGAAATTGACCCAATCAGTATCTTTCAGGGCTTTCTTGACACTTTTAGGTTCAATGTTTTATATGAATGCTGAGAAAGCCACCAAATTTCTAGTCTTGGATTAGGTTTGCATTCCAGAGTTCAATGGTAAGATAAGATTATCAAGGGGATGAGACGATTGATGCTTCCATCTTGATTTAAAGCTCAGGGGTTGAGGTTGATCTTTCTGTTCTTCTTCATCTTCGGAACCATTATTTTCAGATTGAGCTGACTCCTCTTGATCTACATTGTTGGATGGACCATGTCCCTCAGTGGACTTGTCAGTTTCATTAACCTTTCCTGATTGACCGAAACCAGCACCATTAGGGTTTTGACTTCCTTCAGCTTGTGGACCATTAATTTCATCTCTCTGAATTTTAAACAGCTCCTCAAGATCATCATCATCCTTCAGTTCAAGATTCTTCAAATCACCACCTTCATCAAAGACCACATAAACACTTTCCTTAATGCATAATGTTCTTTTATTGAAGACTCTATAAGCTTTGATGGAAGATGAGTACCTTACGAACACACCTTCAACACTTCTAGGATCAAACTTTCCCAGATCATCCTTGCTATTGTTTAGCACAAAACACTTGCAACCAAAAGCCCTTAAATAATTCAATTTGGAATTTTTGTTGTTGAGCAGCTCATATGGTGTTTTGTTTAGTAGAGACTTGATCAAACACATGTTAGTCACGTAACATATAGTGTTAACTGCTTCAGCCCAAAAGTTCTGAGGAAGATTTGACTCTATGAGTATGGTTCTAGCAATATCTACCACAATTCTGTTCTTCCTTTCAACAACACCATTTTGTTTATGTGTTCTGGGTGCTGAGAAGTTGTGATGAATACTGTTGTCTGCATAAAAGGTATCAATCAAGCCTTCCATTCTCAAACTCAGTTACATGATCGGACCTGATCCCTGCAATCTTGCAGTTGAGATTTGTTTGAATCACTTTAAAGAATATCATCAGTACATCAGTTGTCTTATATTTGGACTTGAGGAATATGGTCCAAGTGAAACTTGCGTAGTCATCCACAATCACTAGGATGTACTTCTTTCCGCCTCTAGTTTGGATTTTCACAGGCCCGCACAGATCCATGTGAATCAACTCAAGAGCACTTGACGAGCTTACTTTTTTCTTTGGCTTGAATGAAAATCTGGTCTGTTTCCCTTTGACGCATGCATCACACACTTTGTTGTCACTGAACTTCAATTTTGGTAAGCCACGAACCAGGTGCCTAGAGACAAGTTTGTGCAGTAGAGAAGAGCTCACATGACCTAGCCTCCTATGCCATAAGTTGGCATTTTCACTTTGAGCGCTGAGGCATGTCAAATCATCTAATTGAGTTGTGCTTAGGTCTGCCACATACATATTCTTCCGCCTTCTGGCTATCAGGATCACCTCTTTAGTTGACAAGCTGGTAACAATGCATTTTTCTGATAAAAAATTGACCTCGTTTCCCTTGTCACAAATCTGGGAAACACTAAGAAGACTGTATTTGAATCTAGTCACGCAGTAAACATTTTCAATAGAATATACAAGTGACTTCCCAATTCTGCCAACTCAAAGAATATACCCCTTGTTTCCATCACCAAAAGAGACATCTCCACCTTGAAGTGCCTTGAGTGAAATGAAGTTTTTAATCTTCCCAGTCATGTGCTTCGAGCATCCACTGTCCATAAACCAGCACTGAATACTACTTCCTTCACTCCCCTGTAACAAAGATCACTTGTTAGACTTGGGAACCCATTTTAATCTGAGTTCCCAGTAAGCTGATAAGGGCGTAATAAGAGTGCTTCTTGCGCAATGAGGCAGGTTAGTCTTTTTCTTGTTTGAGGATTTAGGAATAGGAGCAGGTCCCTTTTTTTGCGCTATTTTCTGTCTAGAGTAGACTAAAATTCTTTCTTGTGAGGCTTTCCAGGCAGGGCAGTCCCTTTTCAGGTGACCATTGCGACCACAGAGAAGACATAATAGATTATCTGACACAGACATATATTTACTATGGGGATTATAAGGAGGACTAATATTCAAGCTAACTAACCCCTTTCTGTTGTAGTTACTTTGACCGGTGATGTTAGAAAGTAGCTTGGTGGAGCTGGTCCATTTTAGAGAAAAATTCAGTTCTTCTCTAAGATGGACCAGGTCCCTCTCCATCTGATCATTCCTTTCCAAGGCTAGAGTAAGTCTGGTCTCATTAGTGTTCAGACTGGCTTCTAGCTCTATTTGCATGCTAGTGGCCTCTCTTTTCTTTTGCCAGATTTCTCATTCATTTAGCTCAATTGTTCCTTGAGTTCTAGATTTTCAGTTTCTAGTTGTTCCTCGATAACAAACATGTGGATAGTCAAGGTTGTCGTTTCTTCACTAAACCTATCTAGACTGTTGTTCATAGAGTCTTTTTCAGCAGTTAACGCTATAATAGAGTCGATCAGAACATCAACTAGATTTCTCAACCTTCTAACATAATAAGTATTCAAGTTTTCTTTAAGGTCAAGGAGAGTTACCTTGTCTTCATCTTCCTTGTCATCCGATTTTGCCATAAGGGCGAACTATCCATCAAACACATTCTCATAATCTTTAACAACCAACATAGATGCATCATTCAGACATTCTTATTCTCTCGACTCACTTAAAGAATCCCCCCGATAGCAAAAGCTTTCTTCACAACATAGTCAGCTGCAACTTTTCTTGCATTCTTCTCAGGTACCAAGTTCATTCCTTTATCCTTTTCACATCTAGGTCTTTGATACTCTTTGGTTTCGGCTTTAAGCATTATACAGTCTCTCATGAAGTGTCCCACCTTTCGACACTTATGACATAAGTCACTTGCATTTGCTACACGAAGAGGGTTCCCTCCCTTTCGAAAACCTCCATGTTTTCTCACAATTTTTGAAATCTCTTGGTGAGATTAGCCATGTCTTCCTCTTCACTGGAGATTTCACCTGGTGAGATCTTGAGAGTTAGAGACTTATCTTTCTTTACCTCCTTTTTTGACATGTCTTGGTTTCTATTCGTTTCATGAGTCTGAAGGTTACCAATCAAAGCATCCATCGTCAGAACCTTCAGGTCTTTTACTTCAGTAATGGCATCTACTTTGCTTGCCTACGACTTGGGAAGGATTCGAAGAATCTTCCTGACCTGCTTGTTGGGATGGATAGGTTCTTCCAAACATCTTAGCTCGTTAGTTATGGAGGAGAATCTTGTAAGCATGTCATGAATAATTTCCCCCTCATTCATTGTGAAGTTCTCATATTGGGTGGTCAGCATATCCAGCTTTGATTCCTTCACCTGCTCTGTGCCCTCATGAGCTGTTTTCAGACAATCTCAGATTTCTTTTGCCGACTCACAAGTAGAGATGCAGTTGTATTCTTCAGCACCTATACCACACAGTAGTAACTTCTTAGCTTTATAACTTTTCTTGATCTTCTTTTGTCTGCCTCGTTGAGCTTTCTATCTTCAGCCATTAAAAAGTCGTGCATCCTTGTTTTCCACCAACTATAGAATTGTCCATTGAAATGAGGTGGTCTTGTTGACGATTGTGCTTCTTCTAGGTTTAGTGGAGAAGCTATCTTTCTACAAGAGTCTCTCTCTTGGTGTTAACCGGCTAGAGAGCACCTACTCTGAAACCAATTGATAGAATATGTGCGTCCACTATGAGTCAATAGACTAGGTCCCTTGACTCAGCAAGAACAGTAACAAAGAATAGACGATGAACATAAAACACACAAGCAGTTTACGTGGAAATCTCCTTACTCAAGGGAGTAAAACCACGACTTGTCACACATGATTTTCAACTGTTTTCACTAATCTCTTCACGCAAAAGTGAAACACAGATACAACACCAAATGAGATTAAGCTATTAATCTCAAAGCTAAGTAATAACTCTATTACTTACTGAGCCTAAGCAAATACCACACTGCCTACTAAGCTATCAATCGTAGAGAACTTAGACTTCAACTAAGCAGATACCACTCTGCCCACTAAATCAACTAGTTCCTAGATGACTTAGAATTTGACTAAGCAGATACAACACTACCCACTAAATTAGTTAACTCTAAACGATTTAGACTTTTACAAACCGAACAAAGATTTGAAACCTTTATAGATTAGGAACAGATTTACAATGAAAGCACAGAAGAAATAATCCTAAGACAACTAGACAGCTCTTGAGGATGATTCTTCACCAAGATGGTTTTTGCTTGTATACTTAGAGAATTTTCAAGATGCAAAAACTAAGGTTGTGTCTATTGGACATAACCTTTATGAATAATAGACACAACCTTCAAGGCCATGCCATTGGTCGAGGTTTCTGCCACAGTTGGAGACTGTGCACCAACCAATTGTACTTTTGAGAGCCTGGCATTTGTGCGTATATTGATACAAGGATCAGGTCCTTTAACAAGGTCCCATGATTTGTCAAATCATCAAAACTGCAAATAACACATAATATTATCTAACTCCATTACATATTTGATACCAAAGTACTAGCTCATGTAACTTTCACCTGATATTGACGATGCTTTTTTGAAGTTTCAAGCTTTCTGTAAAAAAAAATGCATATATAGTGAACTGTCAGTAGCTATATATACAATTTTCAAACCAAAAAAAGAAAAAGAAATATATCTAATTTTTGCAAAGTGAATACCAGTAGAAAACAATTCTTGTAGTACTCAACCATTTTCTCTTGTTCCAATACTTTTGTTTGCTTGTATCCATCAAACTTGTTCATTTCCTACGAGATGATTAGTTAAGCACAATTAAAAAAGAACAGTATGATGTAGGAAACATCCCACATTCAAGCTGCAGGATTGGGATAATACTGCACACCAAAGGGGTGTAATGTATGTAGTCTACCCTAACACAAATATCAGTAGAGCTATTATATCCTCTTCTTCTTAGGACAAGTTTTGCTCTACCTTTATTGAGCTTTTCCATTGCCCTTCGATGGCCTTATCATAAAAAAACCAATGATAACTTTACTATCCCACTAGAGGAGATGTACTCGAGGAAGTATCATGAACTGCCAAACACGAACTCTATTAATGGATCTATGAATTGGTTGTTGTGGTGTGTTGTGTTCCGCATTCTTATTGACAAACTTGTGACCATGATGTTCTTTCAGGATGCCATGGCACAAGCATGGATGCAAGGGGAAGGCATGCCAATGAAAGATCTTGGCAACAATTATTTTCTCATCCAACTTTGTCATGAACGGGACTTTACCCGTATCACGAGTGACGGACCGAGGAACTACAACAAAAGTATGATTTTGATGAAACCAGTGGAGCCCAATCAAAACCCCAAACAGATGCAACTAACGACAATGGAACTATGGGTTCAAATCCATGATATCGTCTTTGGTTTGCATTCAGAACTCATGGTGCGAGAAAGTGGAATTATTTTGGGTGAATTCGCCGTGATGATTCTAAGAACTACGATTCATTTTGGAGAGACTTACATACGTATTAGGGTTCGTATGGATATTCACATACCATTAAAGTGCAAGATGCAAGTTAAGGTTCCTGGAGGGGATCAGATGACTCTGAATTTTAAATATGAACTTCTTGGAACCTTTTGTTTCTTTTGTTGATTAGTAGGTCATTCAAATAAATATTGTCGAGGTTTGTATCACATATCACGTATAACTCGTGAAAAATATTTGTTTGGTTAATGGCTAAGAGCAGACAATAAAGTATCACGTCCCATGGCTGGAGCACAATGGATTCGACTTTCCACTAATGAATAGAAACGTGAATTCTCCAATAAGAAAGATCCTATTTTCTCGCATGAAATTGCTATTCCTAAATTTTAACCGGTAAATCAAGGATCTCAGGCACAAAATCATGAAAATTATTAGGAGAGAAATAAGGAAGTTGTTTAGGAAGCGCATATGACAGAGATGGAAGGGGCTTTAATTCTTGAAAAAAAAGGCCACGAGTTGAGGGAATCAAAATTACTAAAGCGCGTAAGCTTAAAAAAACTAATTATAATGATCAACTTATTGTCCTTGATAAAAAAAAAAATGGGTTGATGGCGGGTACTGGACTCCAGACCCGCCAGCCATCATGAGTTCGCTATCTCGGAATTGTTGTGGGCTTTGGAACCCACAGACAATTAAGGAATTGAAAGACATAGTTTCTTCTAAGCATTCCACTCTCATTTTCCTCCAAGAAACAAAGACAGGTTGGTCCACGCTAAACCAAATCCTTGCACAGCTAAACTATGAAGCCTTGTTTGTTGTTGATCCAATAGGCTCTAGTGGAGGTCTAGCGTTACTTTGGAAGGATAAAAATTCATGCTCACTCATTAGCTACCACAAGCATATTATTGATGTGGATGTTCATTTACCAGAAGTTCCAACATTCCGCTTTACATGATTTTATGGTTATCTAGGATCACACCAAAGACGGGCCTCATGGAATGTCATGCCCTGAGTCTAAACCCTAGACGTGGCCGACACTCAAGAACCATTTGTGGTCCCCAAGCAAACCTTTGGCCTGCCTGACAAATTAACAGAAGACTTACTTTAGAAATGATAGGATCAAAATAAAATTAAATCAATTAAACTCAAATACTCATCTCATAAAATCTGGAAAATACTCAATAGCAATATTATAGTTTGTAAGAGAGTAAATACTAAGACACACCCTCGACTCTGTCAATCTATGAAACCTCTACTTTTAAAGAAGGATGTCGGAACAAGACTCACGACATCTCAAAACTACTAATTAGAAAGCAAATGTTAAGTCCTCTGGAATGTAGGGAGGCTCACCAAAAGCTAGTTAAAGTGTAGAGTGATTTCAATAAAGCACCCGTTGATGATCCTGAACACCTGTATCAATATCAAAAAAAGATGCATGTCAAATGACATCAGTGTATTGAATGTACGAGTATGTAATATAACAAAAGTGAAACGATTGAAAAAAGGATTGCATTAGATAAATATATATTCATGCTAAATATAAAGAAATAAAGGGGTTAGATCAGTTAAGGCTTTAGAAAATACTTATTCATCTCTGAACTCAACATAATAAGTGATATATTAAAATACAGTTTAACTCTATCGGGAGATTCTCTAACGGACAGTCATCACTATGAGCTACGTGATGATACAACGTCTTGCCAACGCTACCAGAACTTTTATATAACGTGTCGGGTTATAGAACCTCTCAACTAAGTGGATCCATTAAGCAATAAGGATTTATCTAAAAAGTATGATCCTTTTCCCATGTTGGCAAGACATATTTTATAAAGGATTTTGAGTTATCTGAACTCATCCCCATATCGGTGCTCAATACTAATCCCAATATATATATATATATATACATACCCATGTTTAAATGTATAAAACACACCCCTTCTCTGGTTTGAGATAATTGTTCAAAACTATCCTCTTAATAGAGGTAATGCTCTCAAATATCTCTAAACTCATAAAATCATTTAGAAATCAAATTTTATCCTTTTTTCACTTTAAAATGATATCTTTGGGAAATACTTAGTTCCCTAATACTCTCTCTCAAAACATCTTTTCAGATTCTACTCCAAACTTTTCTTTACTTTTATCAAAAATCAATTTAAGACAATGATTGGTTAAAAGGGATTCTCAAAAAATAACTCAAAAATAAGGTTCATGTTGGAAAACAGACATGAAAAATAAATTCAAGAATCTCAATACATGATATACATCAACGTAACTCAATACTTAGGAATAGAAATTCAGAATTCAATGATACTACTCACCTCAAGTTTACTTGAAATCAAGGATAAAAACCCTAGATTACTCTTTCTCTAAATTTTTACATATGTAGGACGTGAGGAAGAACTAGTCAACCACTATGATATCCTTAATTAATAGAAAACGCAAAACCCCAGGTGCGTCTGACGGAGGTCCTAATGACCCGTTGCGAGTGTGACGGTCTGTCATGGTCAGGCCGTCATCAAGATCTGAAAAATATGCCCAACTACTGTTGGCGTGACGCTACTGATGACGGCCCGTCACCTGTCATCGTCAAGAACACCTGAAACACCTGGAATTTATGTATGTGTGACGGTCCAGCTTACTGCCTAACAAGAGGTTGACTGCCTGTAAGGGCTGCTGTTAGCTTTTTTTTTTAATGCAAAAGTCTCTTGTAAAACAACCATAATTCTTACCCCGAACTGGAAATTAGGAAAACTCAATGCTATAAAAAAAAGACTTAATGTCTTTCAATATGGTAGGTCATGGGACACCCAATTCATTATGAGCTGGGAGATATGATCATGTGAAGTTGACCTAAGTAGAATCTTGTGTCAAAACTTAATCGGTAAGTAAGCTTTCAACTGAACTTTGTGACGGGGTTCTTGTGACCTTAATTCATATCCAAATCCATTCCAACACTAAATAATTGAACTTTACACATATGAGCAATTTAAGAATCACCGACACGACTTCACATGAAAATAAATAATGGTTCGGGCCTTAGCTTAGAAATTTTTCACGGTGTTACATGGTATCTATTCAAATCGCTCAAAGACAGATCTCAACTCCCATGGTGTATTGTAGGTGACTTCAATGATATACTTAATTATAGTGATGAATTGGACAATATTCAACAACCCGAATGGAGGATAAATGAATTTAGAGAAGTGGTGAATTTTGTAATTTTTTTATCTTGGATATGCTGGAAACTGTTTCACCTGGGAACGTTGCAGGAATTCACGTAATTAGGTAAGGCAGCGATTAGATTGTACACTAGCTAATTAAAATTGGAAATTTAACTTCCCGAAGGCAAAAGTTCATCACATCAAATCTGGTTCTTTAGATCACGCATGGATTTTTTTGAACTTGGGATTGAAAGTTATTTTTTATGTGGCTAAGCCTTTTAGATTTGAGAATTCTGGGATGAAGGAAATGGACATTAAACCCACAGTTCAGACAACGTGGGAAACAGGAAGGGGTCTACCTATTGATGAAATGATTAACTCTTCGGAGAATACTTGTATGATTGGGGGAAAAAACAAAAAGCAACACTTTAAGGCTAAATTGAAACAAGCCAAGGCACAAATGACCCTCTATAAAAATAACATTGACCCTTATCATATTAAGTTTTTTGGTATTGCCAAATCAACATATTTGCAAACCCTTGAGCAGCAAAATATTTTTTGGAAGCAGAGAGCCAAACAACATTGGTTGTAGGAAAGTGATGCAAACACAAAATACTTTCATCTCATGGCTTCTAGCAGGCGAAATAAGAACACATTTTCTTAGTTGAAGGATTAAATAGAACAATGGCATGGTTGGAATAGAGTTTTGGAGGGCATGATCTCTAGCTTTATTGAATCATATACACACATGAGTAAGGATACATGAACCCGAATCTTGATAAGATTGAGGGGAAAATTACAACATATCAAACTGCATCATTGAATCGACCTTTCACTATTGATGAGATGAAAGAAGCAGTCTTCTCAATGCATTCGAATAAGGCTCCAGGTCCAGATGGGATGAATTTGAGTTTTTATCCGTATTTTTGGGCTGTAATTGGTAAAGATGCAACGAATGCGATACTCAGTTTTGTCAATAACTATGGAGTCATTACAAGAAATAATTTTACAAAAAATATTTTGATTCCAAAAATGAAGCAACCTGAGTTAGTTGCTGATCTAAGACTGATTTCTCTGTGTATTGTTATTGATTGTATAGTTTTCAAGATGTTGGCAAATCGCTTGAATCTTGCTTGGAGGATTGTGTTGCTGAATCATAGAGTGCATTTATCCCTGGAAGATATATTCTTGATCACATCATGATCGCTTTGGAGGTCAATCACTATTTAAAACGTAAAACACAGGGAAAGACGGGATTTATTACTTCGAAAACGGACAGAATTATCAAAGCCTCTATCATGATAGAGTGGAGTGGAACTTTTTGAGAAATATGATGATAAATATGGGATTTTCATCGGACTGGATTACAAAGATTATGAAAATGGTTTCTATTGTATCTCATGTTGGTAACCGTTTTGGTGATATCATTCCATCGCGGCGCCTCCGACAGGCGGATCCTCTATCACTATATCTTTTAATCATTGTAGCAGTGGGCCTTTCAGCTTAATTTGGTAAGTACTCGTGCCCGCCAAGGAACTCTTCATGGGGTGAAAGTCACTCCAAAAGCTCCACCAGTTACCTCTTTTTTGCAGATGACACCATACATTTCATTAATGTTTTGGAGTCGCATGTTGACCTACAACCTGCTTGAGCACTTGAAGTTCCCTTTTATAGTTTAGTGAAATATATTAGACAAAATATATACAATTTATCAGACCATAAAAATATTAAATAAAAATAAATAAATCATAAAATACTTGTTTTGTCGAAATTAAATCCACTACATGACTGTTACAATCTAAGATAAAATAAAAGTACAAGTATCTCTAGGTTCTAGCAGGAAAATGCAATCCCAAATACTACATATAAAGAAAAACACAGAGCAAATTTATTATTGATGCATAATATTATAGAACTCCATTACATATTTGATACCAAAGTACTAAGCACCTGTAACTTTCACCTAAGATTGACGATGCATTTTTGAAGTTTCAAGCTTTCTGTAAAAAAACAAAATACATATATAATGAACTGTCAGTAGCTATATATACAATTCTCAAACCAAAAAAAGAAAAAAGAAATATATCTAATATTTGCAAAGTGAGTACCGGCAGAAAGCGGCTCTTGTAGTACTCAACCATTTTCTCCTGTTCCAATACTTTTGTTTGCTTGTATCCGTCAAGCTTGTTCATTTCCTACGAGATGATTAATGAAGCACATTTTAAAAAGAACAATATGATGCAGGAAGCATCCCACGTTCACGCTGCAGGATTGGGATAATACTGCACACCAAAGGGGTGTAGTGTATGTAGTCTACCCTAACACAAATATCAATGGTTGATTCCACCGTTTGAACCTGTTATAAATAACAAATTATGTAGCTCGGACTCTTCAAAAATGTCAATGGGTGCATCAAAAGTGAAGAGTCTGCGCAACTCAAGACTTACTAGTAACACGGAGACAACTTTATTGTTGTTCCAAGGCTGCCCTTCAATATAAAGCACATGAATTATACATGAAAGATGCACCAACCAGCTATCCTTGAAGTTTACGCTATCACTAAAAGAAACAAAGGCAATTTTAACAAGCCTTAGTCTCTATGCTTTCCAAGAGAAAATCATGGACCCTTTTCTATTGTGATGAACATTCTATGGTACAACTTCTAATACAACTAAATTAAAAATAAGAATAATAAAATTTCATATATAATATAAAAATATTAATCATACTTTAAACTCCATATATATCTAATACAAGTCATACCTCAATCCATTTGGCAAGTTTTGGCCTCCCGGTTGTGATGTCATAGTCAAACCCCTCTGGCATGAAAACTTGGAACCTTTCAATAAATGGAGCATATGCTATGTCAACCTAGCACAACAGAGTTTTCATATCAGCACATAGTCTCTATGAATTTTCAAATTCAAGGATAAAAGTACACCCACACTACTTGCACTGATTTTCGAGTATGTTTATCGACAAAGCTACCATTGCACACGACACATCATCGGAAAGGAAAAAATAATGAAAGATAGTAATGACCTGACTGAATTGACCGAGGAAGAAAGGTCCATCATCAAATTTGAGGAGAGCTTTTTCTAGGTAATCAAATTGTGCCCCTGGTACAAGTGTGAATACAATTAACTTACATAAGAAACATTTAACAAACGAAACATAATGAGTTTCAACGAACAAAAACTCAAATTTCACCAGCCAGTGTCCGTGCATCTTTTGCGAAAGATCTGTATACTTATGGGACGAATGTAGTATCACTATAAGCTATCAATTCTTCAGCAAATTTCCGCTTTTCAGGGTCCTGCATAAATTTTCCAATATTTTCTTTTTATCAATTTACAACTTAAGATTTTCCTAATCAGATAGGACAATAATGAACTTTTGCAGCTTACATCCGAAAAAAGTGATGGTCCTTCAAAGTTACTATCAACATATTTAACCAGATCCAAACTCTCTCCTATCACTTTGTTGTTGTGCTCCAGGGATGGCACCTGTGAGGAGTAGAAAATATAAATAACCTGAAGCGTAAAATGAGATGCATGCTCTCCCAAGATTTAAAAATTCACTTGCTTCAAAATCTTTATATAAAAGTTTATGTGTCAATCGGATGGTAGATAAGACTAGAGCATTTATGCATTGGCTCAGTCAATAATCATTTAATTTGAAGAGGAAGAGAAACCCCTTTCCCAAATATTCACGGACATTTTAATTTCTTTCATACAATTTACAGTGAGGCCAAATGCCAATGTCAAAATCTTAGCTCAAGATTTTCATATACAAGTGAATTGGGCAAGCGGAATTTTATTTTATTTTTTTGATGAAAAATTACCTTATTTGTGGGGTAAACTTTTTCCTTGTACCAATCAGGCCTGTTCTTAAGATCAATTGGAACTAACTTGATCTTGTCTAGCAAACCCTGCAATTCAAAATGTTAGAAAATTTATCTAGGCACAGGACCATTGCCGGGTATAGGAACACACAAACTGAATAATTTCAACAAGGATAGAAATTACTTCCAAATTGAAATTAACCAAAGCCATCAACAAAACAAAAAATTCTAATTAGTAGCACTTCCTTTCAGAAGTGGATAGAACTTTTGAACTATGGGTTCATCCAAACCGAATATTTTGGACATAGAATGTGAATATGTATATGAAAAATCACCAAAATTGTAACGACTATTAAAATCAAAGAGAGGACCCAAGGTTTCTCGAAGATAAGAGCTGTATATAATTAGTTTGAGTCTTATTTCCTATTCGTGATAATTTGATCTTCTCTTCGGTCGAGCAGCAAGCAGCCCCTTGTATAGGGTTCCAACCCTATCTGACTCCTAAGAAGTTGCTGCTTTTCATCAGTCGTTGCGCGCTAGTCTTTTCTCTACCTAGCAAAGGGGTTGCTAGTTGTAGCGCGCAGTGTACTAGTAAATAGGAAAAACGAATTGAGAACTACTCACTCTTTTTCATTTTATGTGGCAGTATTTGACTGGACATGAGATTTGAAAAAGAAAAAAAGATTTTTAACACATATCAAAAGTATCTTTCGACTTTCGATCTTACACATGTCATGACATTTTTATAGCTATAAAGATATACAATTACGAGTAAATGGTAAGTTCAAGGTTAAAGAGTCTTCAAATAAAGAAAGTTGTCCTTGTTTTTAGAACAAACTGCAAAGAGAAAAGCTAGATAAAGTAGAACGGAGGAAGCGGTAAAAGGGTGAACCTTAACATTCCTGGTAATCCACACACGCTGAGAATAGGGGCATTGATAATTGATAGACAACCTTCAGACAACACAATAGATTTAGATCACAATCTTCACTCGGAGAAATAAAACCATAATGATGACAAAGAACACTTTTTTCATAAGGCAGACAAAAAACACCTTTTCTTAAGGCAAACAAGAAAGAAATTAAGAGAAAGAAATTAAATAAACCTGGTAGTTTCATCAAAGAGAGATGGGGGTTGGGAAGTAGAATCCAAAGTTGGTGGTAGAACTTCTTGTACAATTCTGTGCAAATAAAAGAATAACCCCATCAACATCCATATCAAAAGCAAACCAAAAAAATCAATTTACATACAGCATACATATACAACAATAACATGTACCAGATAACGCTTCATCTTCTTCTTTTCATATAAAAGGTACTCAACTCAAATATCACATGGATAAAGAAACGAACTTTGAAGCTTACTCAACCCCTCAGAAGACCATTCATTCCTAAATCACTTAAAACTAAAGCTGGACATCTAAAACACTGACAATTTCATATGGCACCCAATATATGGACTTGTGCACTAATTATGATGGTTCACCAAGACCTCTTTCTTCTCCCTTCTCAGCTAACTCGTAGGGGTTGGACACCCCACAAAGGGAATTTTATATGGCAACCACAATCTATTGTTGCATTTATCTTGTATCTTGCAATTTTATAGTTTTATTTTTCATAAAATCTTGATAATTTTCTTTTGAGTCTAGAGTCTAATAGGAAAGATCCCTCTCTACCCTACCCAACATTTCAAGCAATAAATGGACCTCGAACTTAACTCAATCTCTTAATCGGTACCTCCGTAAATTATTACTTATAATTACTAACTATTTTGAACAAATTAAACACATTTCATGAACAATTAACAAAAAAAATAAGGAAATTAAGACTTACAGGAAAGCCATTGATGCTGATTTTTTCTGCAATTGAAGAGGACTAAGAAGATTCTGGAAATGTGAAGCGATAAAACCAAGAATTTTGGGAGCTTTTATAGGAAGGAGTACGAGTTGTGTGAGTAGCTTAGTGACGAAGTTAAGGGCTCTTTTTCTATTAAATACTATTCAATATCTAATACATTTTCCAAAGCATTAATTTTAATATATTCAAATGGCACTATAGTAATTACCCCTATTGTTTATTGTTTCTTAAGGTGTGTGTCAAATCAATAGTGTACAACTATTGTTAGCTAGAGGGAGTATTTCATAATTTTAATTTTTATCCCAATTAAATATAAGATAAATTCATCCTAAAATTTGTCTCAAAATTAATTATTTCCTATAATCCATACCAAACTTACCAAACAATAAACTCAATCAATTTTTCCGTCTGTCTGAAAGCTGACCAATTTTTGCATATTTTCTGTAGGGATTTTTGGTAATTAGATGGATTTTTTTAAAGTTTACTATGTAAGTTAAATTAAATGATTCTATTTAGAAAATTTAAAATAAATAAAAAACTAAAAATGCTCGTGATCATTACTTAAAGGACCAAAAAATAAATCTACTTTCATAAATACACCATAATTTTGGCTAACAATTCACAAAATTACAAGAAAATGAAGGAAATTCTTAATGTATGTGTAAGGTCCATAGTAGAAAAATGAAAATAAACTTCATCGACCACGTGCAATTATGAATTCCATACAATTAGTTGTCTATTTATTTGCATTCAAAAGAGCAACATTTTTTTTTATAATTAATGAGAATATGAACGGTTAAATGATGCATATTTACCTTTTCTGTTAATATATCCCCCTTCTCCCCCCATCAAATCTTATTAATATTTTTTACTCTTGTAAACACGCTTTAGACATGATAAAAAATAATATAAAATCAATCTCTTTTGATCAGTCATAAGATGATTTTAAATGAAAAAGTGATTAAGTTTTCAGTTTCTTAATTGAGTCAAGTTTTATGAGTTAAAAAGGTAAAAAAACAATTTCAAGACTTTGTTAGTTCATTTATACATTTATTTTTATTGATACACTAGACGCAGGTGCTCGTGCTATTAATTATTTTTTATCTCAATTTATGTGATATAGATAGAATTTGAGAATTATTTATATTTAATATTATTTTAAAATATTTTAAGTTGTTAACTATTGTGATTTATAATAATTTTTACGTAATTTTTAAATAATATATGTTACTCCCCTTACCCCAATGTATGTAGCACAAATTGAATTTCAAGAGTCAATTAAATGTTGTTTATTATTGAGATTTACAATACTTTTTGCGTATTTTCCAAATTAAATAATACATGTTACTTCTTTTGTCCTCTTTTGTGTGACACTTGTAAATTAATTTAAAAAATTAGCAGTCTTCTCAATGCATTCGAATAAGGCTCCAGGTCCATATGGGATGAATTTGAGTTTTTATCCGTATTTTTGAGCTGTAATTTGTAAAGATGTGGCGAATGCGATACTCAGTTTTGTCAATAACTATGGAGTAATTACAGAAAATAATTTGATTCCAAAAATGAAGCTACCTGAGCTAGTTTATGATCTAAGACTGATTTCTCTGTGTATTGTTATTGATATATAGCTTGCAAGATGATGGTAAATCGCATGAATCTTGCTTGGAGGATTGTGTTGCTGAATCACAGAGTGCATTTATCCCTGGAAGATATATTCTTGATCACATCATGATCGCTTTGAGGTCAATCACTATTTAAAACATAAAACATAAGAAAAGACAGTATTTGTTACTTCGAAAACGGACATAATTAGCAAAGCCTATGATAGAGTGGAGTGGAACTTTTTGAGAAATATGATGATAAATATGGGATTTTCATCGGATTCGATTACAAAGATTATGAAAATGGCTTGTATTGTATCTCAAGTTGGTAACCATTTTGGTGATATGATTTTATCACGGAGCCTACGATAGGCGGATCCTGTAACATCTTGCAAATTGAAATAACTAGGAAAGAGTTAAAACTTGGGGAAAGAATCATTTTTTGAAAGTATATGAAAATCTGGAAAATTGTGAAGTATGTTAGTTGAGTTTTTGGTCAACTGCAAATGGCCATAACTCCTAGTTCAGGATGAGTTAGCTGTATTTCCAAATATGGTTGGAAAGATCTTGGAATAAACTTTCCAACGCCGCTGAGTTTACGCGATTCCATGTTTGTATGGGTGAGTTATTCCCTTTCGAAGTTGGGTTGTTTGAATAAGGAAAGTCTAATCCAGATTTTTGAAGGGTAATTTAGTCGTTTCCTTACCTAATTATTCTAATTCGTTTTTAGGAGTTAATTAGGGTAAAATCAGATTTTAGTCAGTTTAGTAAAGGTGAAGTTTCACGCTAGGGCTTGTAGAAAAGAGAAAAGAGGAGAAGGGGGAAGAGAAATCAAGATTCATCAAGATCGTCGAGTTTAACTTGTGGATTTCGTCAAGGAGTGATCCCTACGATGTATGTGAGATCACATAGCGTTGGGTTAGTTCACCCACGTGCCAACCATGATTTTAATTCAGCGAATTTAAGTCTTTGAAAGTTTAGAAATTGAGTTATTGATGAACATTGTTGAAAAATTTGTTTGATTTTCTTGTGGGTTGTGTTGTTGGAGTTTCTTGCGATTTGATCCACGTTTCCGGGTGTAATTTTGATTTGAATCTATCATATATTGAGGGTATAAATTATTCTAAGTGTTTAGGGAAGGAACCATTGAAGTTTAGGGGGTTTAGAGATGAAAAACAGAGAAGAAAAGTCGTCAAACACCTGGGATAGGGGTGGGGCGTTGCGCCAGCCAGCGCGCCCCAAAAGGGTCTCTGAATCTTCACTCTTGGGGCGCCACGCCAGCCAGCACGCCCCAGACCAGTCTCTGAATGTTGAGGGTTGGCGCCCCCCGCCTCTCAGAGCGTCATGGATGCCAGTTCTCCACATTCGTTCCCCATATGTTCCTTAGAAATGTACCTATGTTTCTTAATTGATTCCAACACTTTTAGGTACATCTAAACATCATGAAATCATCCATAAACATGAGATCATGAACCTTGAATCCATAATTCAATTCAAGAAAAGTTAAGAGTCAAGTCTAGAAGTTAAGAAACAAGTCAAGAGAAGTTTATAAAGTTTTCAAAAGTCTTTCACAAACATTTTAACTTTGTTTTAAGACTTAAGTTTGAAGTTAAGCAAAGAGTAAAGAGTTGAGTTCATTTCTCAAAAGCTATAAGGGAACTAAGTATTCCCAAGATTTTAAAATGTTTTCACATTTGAACAAGAAAGGGAAACACAGATTTCCAAGAGAGCTTTTAAGCTTAAGTTTTGAGTAATTATCTCAAACCAAAGAAAGAAGTTTTGATTTAAAATCATATGAGCTAAGTATATTTTGGGAGTAGTATTGAGCACCGATATGGGAATGCGGGTTGATAATAACTCAAGTCTCCATAAACCATGTAGCCATCATGGGTAGTAAAAGATCATATTTTTTAGATGACTCCTTAAGATGCTTTTAGCATAGACTAGTGGATCCACTTAGTTAAACGTTCTATATGATGGCAAAGTATAGGACAGCTCTGGCAGTGTGGGCAAGACGTTGTATCACCACTTAAACTCATAATGGTGGTTGTCGGTTAGAGAAACTCCCACAGAAACTATATTACTTTATTAAATGAGTAAAATTGAGTTTGTTATTGCATTTTCTTTAACGAACTAAGTTGCTTTTACTATTTTATAAAGCTTTTCATATATTGCATGTGTTTTATTGCTTTGTTATGAGATAAGTTATTCATGAGTTGAGAAGAGCCAAGGTAAGTGTTTCTTTCAGAATCTTTTCAAGCCTATGTTATGTTTAGCATTCCAACTCGCATACTCGTACATTCAATGTACTGATGCCAGTTGGCCTGCATCTTAGTATGATGCAGATGCAGGTAATTAGGATCAGCATCCAGTTCCTCGTTGATCTAGTTGAGCACTCAGAGTCAGTTGGTGAGCCTCATTGCATTCCGGAGGACTCTTTTTATCATTTGCTTTCAGTTTGTCATTGTTAGGATGATCGGGGGTCTTGTCTCGACATCCCTCTTTATTTTATAGGCTTCATAGACAGTCAGACAATTAGTAGTTCAGTTGTCTTTACATTTTCATTTCATATGTTAAGACTTGAGTTGCCAGTTTGGCCAAGTTGAATGTTTGACTTTTTAAGCATTCTCAGTAGTTTATTATTCAAGCGAGTATAATGTTATTGATCATTATAAATATGCATAGAGTCTTCCGTTGAGTAAGTAAGCCAGGATAAGGGTTCGCTTAGGGCCAGCAATGGTTCTCAAGTGCCAGCCACGTCCAGGGTGTTGGCTCGGGGCGTGACAAACTTGGTATCAGAGCCAAGAGTTCAAGAGTCCTAGGGAGTCTATGAAGTTGATCATAAGAGTCTTCAGTATGTGTTTACTCAGAAAGAACTTAATCTCAGACAAATAAGGTGGTTAGATTTACTCAAGGATTATGACATGAGTATTCTTTACCACCCAGATAAGGTTAATGTTGTTGCTGATGCTTTAAGAAGGTTGTCTATGGGTAGTACCGCCCATGTTGAGGAAGAAAAGAGAGAGTTAGTGAAAGATGTGCATAGACTTGCACGCTTAAAAGTCCAACTGATGGATTCCACAAAATGAGGAGTAGTGGTGATGAATGGGGCTGAATCTTTATTAGTGTCAAAAGTGATAGAAAAACAAGACCAAGATCCTATTTTGCTTGAATTGAAGGCAAATCTTTATAAGAAAAAAGTATTAGCTTTTGAACAAGCGGGAGATGGCGTATTGAGATATCAAGGTAGATTGTGTGTACCAATAGTGGATGGAATCTAAGAGAGGATCATGGAGGAAGCTCATAGCTCCAGATATTCCATTCATTCGGGTTCCACAAAAATGCATCGCAATTTGAGAGAAGTCTGTTGGTGGAGCAGCATGAAAAAGGGCATTGCAGAATTTGTTGCTAAGTGTTCGAATTGCCAACAAGTTAAAGTAGAGCATCAAAGGCCCGGTGGTTTGGCCCAGAATATAGAACTTCCGGAATGGAAGTGGGAGATGATTAATATGGGCTTCATCACAGGTTTACCAAGGTCTCGCAGGCAGCATGATTCTATTTGGGTGATTGTCGATAGAATGACAAAATCAGCCCACTTTTTTGCCGGTAAAGACTACCCATTCGACAGAAGACTATGCAAAATTGTATCTTCAAGAGGTAGTAAGACTTCATGAGGTTCCAGTCTCCATTATTTTAGACAGAGGTAAGCAATTTACTGCACAGTTTTGGAAGTCATTCCAAAAATGCTTGGGTTTAAAGATGAACTTAAGTACTACCTTTCATCCTCAGACAGATGGGCAAGTAGAGTTCATTATTCAGACCTTGGAGGATATGTTGAGGGATTGTGTGATTGATTTCAAAGGTAATTGGGATGATCACCTACCTCTCTTCGAGTTTGCTTACAACAATAATTACCACTCCAGCATCCAAATGGCTCATTATGAGGCTCTTTATGGGAGAAGATGCAGATCTCTTATTGGATGGTTTGAAGTTGGTGAAGCTGGGTTGATAGGACCAGATCTAGTTCATCAAGCCATGTAGAAGGTGAAAGTGGTTCAAGAGAGGTTGAAGATGGCGTAGAGTCGTCAGAAATCCTACACTGATGTTAGGAGAAGAGAGTTAGAGTTTGAAGTTGATGATTGGGTGTATTCAAAGGTTTCACCCATGAAGGGCGTTATGATATTTGGTAAGAAGGGGAAGCTTAGTCCCCGGTATATTGGACCTTATCGAATAGCCAAGAGGATTGGCAAAGTAGCTTATAATTTGGAGCTACCACAAGAGTTAGCAGCGGTTCATCTAGTATTTCACGTCTCCATACTGAAGAAGTGCATGGGTGATCCTTCATTGAGCATACCAACTGAAGATATTGGGATCAATGATAGCTTATTTTATGAGGATATTCCTGTTCAGATTTTAGATCGCCAAGTTCGCAAGTTGAGGACTAAGGAAGTAGCATCAGTCAAAGTCCTTTGGAGGAACCAATTTGTTGAGAAAGCTACTTGGGAAGCTGAGGGGCATATGAAGAAGAGATATTCACATCTCTTTGAATCCGAAGAAGTTCCAAATCAAGGTACTAATCCTTTTCTTGGCATTTTACTTATAAATTGGCATGTAGTGTTTGCTTTGCTTGTTGGGTGTTTGAAATGTATGACTGATATTACACCCTTAGCCCAGTAAGAGTAATCTCATTCGAGGACGAATGTTCCCAAGGGGGAGATATTGTAACATCTCGCAAATTGAAATAACTAGGAAAGAGTTAAAAGTTGGGGAAAGAATCATTTTTGGAAAGTATATGAAAATCTGGAAAATTGTGAAGAATGTTAGTTGAGTTTTTGGTCAACTTCAAACACCCATAACTCCTAGCTCAGGATGATTTAGGTGTATTTCCATATATGTTTGGAAATATCTTGGAATAACCTTTCCAGCGCCACTGAGTTTGTGCGATTCCGAGTTTGTATGAGTGAGTTATACCCTTTGGAAGTTGGGCTGTTTGAATAAGGAAAGTCTAATCCAGATTTTTGAAGGGTAATTTAGTATTTTCCTTACCTAATTATTCTAATTCATTTTTAGGAGTTAATTGGGGTAAAATCGGATTTTAGTCAGTTTAGAAAAGTTGAAGTTTCACACTAGGGTTTGGAGAAAAGAGAAAAGAGGAGAAGGGAGAAGAGAAATCAAGATTCGTCAAGATCGTCGAGTTTAACTTGTGGATTTCGTCAAGGGGTGATCCCTACAAGGTTTGTGAGATCACATAGCATTGGGTTAGTTCACCCACGCGCCAACCATGATTTTAATTCAGCGAATTTAAATCTTTGAAAGTTTAGAAATTGAGTTTTTGATGAACATTGTTGAAAAATTTGTTTGAATTTCTTGTGGGTTGTGTTGTTGGAGTTTCTTGCGATTTGGTCCATGTTTACGGGTGTAATTTCAGTTTGAATCTATCATATATTGAGGGTATAAATGATTCTAAGTGTTTGGCGAAGGAACCATTGAAGTTTAGGGGGTTTAGAGATGAAAAACATAGAAGAAAAGTCGGCAAACACCTGGGGATAGGGGTGGGGCGTCGCGCCAGCCAGCGCGCCCCAAAAGGGTCTCTGAATATTCACCCTTGGGAGGCCGCTCCAGCCAGCGCGCCCCAGAACAGTCTCTGAATGTTGAGGGCTAGCACCCCGCGCCTCTCAGAGCGCCATGGATGCCAGTTCTCCCCATTCGTCCCCTATGTTTTCGTACTTGTTCCATAGCAATGTACCTATGTTTCTTTGTTGATTCCAACACTCTTAGGTACATATAAACATCATGAAATAATCCATAAACATGAGATCATGAACCTTGAATCTATAATTCAATTCAAGGAAAGTTAAGAGTCAAGTCTAGAAGTTAAGAAGCAAGTCAAGAGAAGTTTATAAAGTTTTCAAAAGTATTTCTCAAATGTTTTAACTTTGTTTTAAGACTTTAGTTTCAAGTTAAGCAAAGAGTAAAGAGTTGAGTTCATTTCTCAAAAGCTATAAGGGAACTAAGTATTCCCAAGATTTTAAAATGTTTTCACATTTGAACAAGAAAGGGAAACACCGATTTCCAAGAGAGCTTTTAAGATAAAGTTTTGAGTAATTATCTTTTCAACACTAAATGATTGGCCATTACACATATGAGCAATTTAACAATCGTCGGCACAACTTCACATGAAAATAAAGATTAGTTCGAACCATAGCTTAGAAATTTTTCAGGGTGTTACATGGAATCTATTAAAATCGCTCATAGACAGATCTCAACTCCAATGGTGTATTGCAAGTGACTTCAATGATATACTTAATTATGGTTACAAATTGGACCATATTCAACAACCTGGATGGAGGATAAATCGTTTTAGAGAAGTGGTGAACTTTTGTAATGTTTTTTATCTTGGATATGGTGGCAACCGATTCACCTGGGAAAGTTACAGGAATTCACGCAATCGGGTAAGGGAGTGATTAGATTGTGCATTAGCCAATAAAAACTGGAAAGTCAACTTCCCGAATGAAAAAATTCATCATATAAAATCTGGTTTTTCGAATCACGCGAGGATTTTTTTGGACTTGGGATTGAAAGTTATTTTTTGTGGCTAAGCCTTTTCGATTTAAGAATTCTTCTATGAAGGAACTGGACATTAAACAGGCAGTTCAAACGGCGTGGGAAAAAGGATAGGGTCTACCTATTGATGGAATTATTAAACGTTACGGAGAAAACTTGTATGTTATGGGGGGGAAACAAAAGGCAACAGTTTAAGGCTAAATTGAAACAACCCAAGGCACAAATGACCCTCTATAAAAATAACGCCCTGAGACTACACCATGGACACGACTGGCACTCGAGAACCATTGTTGGCCCCAAGTGAACCCTTGGCCCGACTCAACTCTTAGCGGAAGACTTACTCAATATAAGAGGCAACTCAAGTCTTAAACATTAACAATAGAAATGAATAGACTCATCAACTACTATTGTCTATGAAACCTCTACTAACTGAGGTAAACGTCAGGACAAGACCCACAACATTCTAATAAAAAAAGCTGAAGTATAAACTTAATGTGAAACCCTCAAGAAAGCAAGGAGGTTCACCAAGTCTAGCGGAACACGATTGGATCAACGGAGCGCCAGTTGATGATCCTGATTTTCTTTATCTGCATCATGAAAGATATAGGCCAAATGGTGTCAGTACATGGAATGTACAACCATGTAAGGGGGACTCTAAAGCATAGACATATAAGCTTGAACTGGAAGGAAAGGAACATACTAACCTCATCTCAACTCAACTAAACCTTAACTCAAACTCGACTCAATACGATATAAAAGCGATGATAGAGATGCAATATAAATAAAGCTTTTATAATAGTAGATAACAACTCAATGTATTCAAAAATACACTAATAAATCAGTTTGTATGTAAAGATACAAAATAACTCAATTTGAGAGATACTCTAACCGACAACCATCACTATGAGCTATGTGATTATACAATGTCTCGCCCACGCTCCCAGAACTATCTTATACCTTACCATAGTATAAGACATCCTCAAATAAGTGGATCCACTAAGCTATGCTTAAAAATCAATAAGGAATCATCTAAAAAGTGTCACCCTTTCTACCCATGTTAGCTACATGGTTTATGAAGACTTTGAGTTGTTTGAACTCATCCCCGTATCGGTACTCAATACTACTCCCAAAATATACTCATCTCATAGGTTTAAAAAAACATTTCCTCATCCTCAAACTTTGAGATTATTACTCAAAAGATTCTCTTAAAAGAGATTATACTCAAAACTCCTCATGAACTCATTTGGAAATCAAGGTTTCCTCCTCATTTTAAATGTAAAAACATTTACTCTTGGGAATACTTAGTTCCCATATATTCATTTTGAAAAATGAAACTCAATTCTCCTTATCCTCAAACTCAAGTACTCAAGTCTTAAAACAATTTTTAAAAGATTGTAAAAGACTTCTCAAAATGACTCGGAAAAACTCTCAAGACCTTACTCTTAACTCTACCTTGAATTCGGATTATGAATTCACGAGTTATGATTCATATTATGAAGGATATCTCGATGTTTAGATATAGTTTAGAGTAGTTAGAATCAGAAATTAGTGAAAGTATACTTTAAAAGAACTCAGATAGGCCAAACGACGAAACAAAGAGTGGAGGTAGGCGACCCTGGCGCACTGCTAGCGCGGGGCACCATCCCCTGAACTTCAGAGAACTATTTTGGCACACTGCAGGCGTGGCACGCCACCCCTTCCCCAGAACGATTCGACAATTTTTTCTTCTCATTTTCTTACCTTAACTCACCTAGAATCAATTGTTTTCCTCAAATTTTCCTTAGATTCAATTGCCTAATACAAGTACACGAGAATCTACTCATTTTTCCTCAATAACAAATCTCAAAAATTGAAATCATCACCTCAAGAATTCATCAACTCCATAAAAAAAAGCATGAAAAACAAAACCTCAAGAACACCCATCAAGAATTCAAATCATTCAACCTCAAGAACGAAATTACGGATGGAATTCACATGATTGGCATATGGGTAAACGAACCCAACACTATGAAAACTTACATACCATAATCTGACAAAGCAAATCCTCGATTCGCAAGAAATCTTAGCGAACGCTAAAACTCTTCTTTTCTTCCTCTTGAACTCTTCTCAAGACCCTAAGCGTATTTTAGGATTATGAAAACTGACCCAAATCAGTTTCAACCCCTAAAATATTACTAAAAAAATTTTAAAGCTGATGGGGTAAGGAAAAGACCAAAATACCCCTCATTAATTTGAGTGAATTTCCTTAAATGGAAAGGTTGAACTTCAAATGGGCATATCTCCCTCATCCGAACTTGGATTTTAGCAAACTCAACGGTGTTGGAAAAAGGACTCAGTGATCTTTCATTTGATATGTAATGGGCCACCTAACTCATCATGTACTGACAGTTATAGTCGTTTGAAGTTGACCCAAAACTCAAAACTTAATCATAACTTGTCAAATTCTCAAATTAGTTCTTTCCAAATTGGTTCTTGCTCAAATTAGTTCTTTCCAAGACTGAGATGTTACAATAACACTGACCCTTATTATATTCAGTTGTTTAGTATTGTCAAATCAACATATTTTCAAGGCCTTGAGCAGCAAAATATTTATTGGAAGCAGAGAGACAAACAACATTGGTTGTAGGAAGGTGATGCAAACACAAATTACTTTCATCTCATGGCTTCTAACAACCGAAAGAAGAACATCGAGAGGACCCAATATACCCGGCCAGAGGTATAGAGGCATGCTGGCGTAATCACTAAACTGATATTGCCCACATAGGGGACTTACACCTACGTGGCTCGTAGTTCTGAGGCTATATGGGTACGCTGAACCCTAGTCCAACTCGGTATTATGCTACTCCCAATGAATTAAGTAGTTAACTCGTTATGACTGAATTTCTGTAAATACTGGATAGCTCGAACTGAACATGCAAACTGAGAATGCAACAATTAATCTGATAATGATACATTCATAAACTGAGGCATGTATAACTGAATAACTGAGATATTTGACCTAGCATGTGTAATTCAAGAACTAAAGAAATACATAGCTAGGGTTCTGAAATTCATGCAATAAACTGAGAAATAACATGATAATCTGATTTGGAACATTTAAATAACTAATTCCTAATGATCTGTTGAAATTCTAGAAACCCTAGGTCTATTCATAATAAGGAATCAAGAAACTGACTGAAATTTAGGGACCCAATAGGCGAAAGGAACCCACTAGTGAAATCCCACATACCTGGTGACGAATTCCACGGAGAAATCTTTTGATTTTGGGGATGGAACTGATGGAACCTTGCTGCGTTCTTGAACTAGGGTTCTTGACGTTTTTCTCCTCTCTTGCTTCTAATTTTCTAAGTTTTGATTAATGATTTGACTTGGATAAGTTCTACTTATGTTTCTAGGCTTAAACTGACTAAAACCTCAAGATTTAGGGTCTAAACGACGTACCTTAGGGGTTAAACGAAATAGGAAAAGACCAAAAGACCCCTGACTTAACTGCTGTCGGAGTGACCGACGGACGGGACTGACGGGCCGTAGGTCAATCGACGGTTCGTCGATTGGAGTCGTCGGTCTAGTCTGCCCAACAGGGCTTCACTAAAACGAGAATAACTTTTTACTCGGAGGTCGGATTTTAGCAAACTTGGTGGCGTTGGAAAGAGGATTCAATTATCTATCATATCATAGGTAATGGGACACATAATACCTTTTGTGCTAAATGTTATGACCATCTTAAGTTGACCTAATCACAATTTTCATCTAACTGGCTGCTACCCTTACCTACGGTCAGACCTACGGACCGTGCATCGAATGACGGTCCGTGCTGGTCAACCGTCAATCAGAACTAAAGCTGGGCTTTAGAGGCATCGATCCACGAACACGAACCACGGTCCGTGACCTGACCTACAGACCGTAGGTCCGGCCGTGGGTCAACTCTTAGCTGAATTTCTGGCTGAGTTCTAGGGTAGTTTGCTGACAAGAACCACGGACCTGCAGGACGGACCATGGGTCCTCCTACGGTCCGTGGATGATGCCCGTGAGTGCCACCTGCAACACCAAAAATCTGCAATCTGGTCTATTTTCGGATACGCGGTGTTACATTATCTCCCCCTTCGGACCATTCGTCCTCGAATGAAGACTAAACTAGCTGACATGGAGGGAGGGGGCTGCAATCCCTACCACTTAACACTGAGAACTGAATTTCTGACTGAACTGAGTTCCAAGGACATGCAAATACGCTGAAAATACAAGTACAAACTGAAGGAACATGATTCTAAGACTGAATTTATGCATGAATGACTGAAAAACTGATGAGGAACTATTACCTCAAGTTGGAATGGAATCGAAAGGAAAGAGGTGAGGATACTTGGACTTCATGGCTGCTTCTGCTTCCCAAGTAGCTCCCTCTACGGACTGACTCCTCCACAAAACCTTGACTGAAGCGACTTCTTTATTTCTCAACCTTTTAACCTGACGATCAAGAATCTCAACTGGTACATCCTCATATGAGAGACTATCTTTCACGGCCACACTCTCTAATGGCACTATGGATGCTGGATCACCCACACACTTCTTCAAAAGAGAAATGTGAAAGACTGGATGCACTGGTGCTAAGTCTGCTGGCAACTCTAACTCATAAGCCACTTTACCAATCCTTTTCA